>PVJI01015106.1:0-42098 GCA_004026765.1 Micronycteris hirsuta | reverse complement strand
TATTTTTTTTGTCAGATGTTTTTGATGTGCCTCAGAAGTTTAATAATTAGTTTAAATGTGTCATGAAATGAAAAAGGTTGAAAATCACTGACCTAGGAATGCCAGGAGTTTGAAGTTTTAGTGTGTTTTTTGGGGGTAAGGGTAGGAGGATAGAAATATTTGTGAAATACATTGCAAGATCAGCTTTAAAAAATAAACTTGTAGTTATTCTAAATTAAAGAAACAATGCTTACTCAATTTATAATATTCATTTTTGTAACAATTATTTTCAAAGATATAATGAATGAGTTGGGCTTTTATTTTTTTTCCAAACAAATGGTTCCAGAGCCTTATTGTTTAGCCACACTCAAGAGCAAATTATTCCTCTGAGTCTCGGCAGCTTCTTAAGGTAAGTGGATGCAGATATGATAGAAAAGATTAGCCAGGGTTTTTTTCTAACCATGAGATTCTTATGCTCCTTGTCTCTAGTGAGTGATTCTGTTTTTCTATATTTGTAAATTATAATATTTTTCTGAATTACATTTAAACTGAGAGTAAAGGCTAATCCCTAGTTTCTTAATTGAAAATTACAGGAACAAATCTGAAATTCACACTTTTTAAAGTGTTATAGTCATACAATACTCCACAGTCCCACAGTCTTATATGACTACAAGACTACAAAGCACTACGTGACCACAACACTTCATGACTTTATGACTTTAATATATGAAGTATTTATATAAAGTTTATTTATATATTTAATATATAAAGTGTATATATATCATATATATAATACCACATACAATAAGTATTATTTTTATATATTCAATATATAAATTATTATATAAAGTATTATATAATATACAAAATATTATATGAAACATATTTATATATTTAATATATAAAGTATTATATGACTATAATACTTTATTACTATAACACTTTATGACTTTAATACATATGACTATTATATGATTATAAGACTATAAAGTATTATATGATTAAAGTAGTATACAGTTGTTTTATAATGTGGGTCTCATTCGCTATATGCTCTTTTATTATTCTACTTAAATTTCTACAAAAATAATTAGTTTCCATTTTAATAACAAACTCAGAGGTCACTCAAAACATGATTGCAAACTCCAAATATGCATAATCTTGTATTTACATTTTTGTATTTATTTCAGAAAGGATAGTGCTTCCTATGTGTTTTTCACTTCATAATTGGTTGTATCCAGCACTGTCTCAGGTGTAAAGTTGATCTCTGGGAGACCTTGAGGTTTATATACTTAAAAAGTAAAAAATCATGGCTGTACAACACAGACAAGGAATCGAGGTGACACATTAAGCCATCATTTCCATTGAGGACTATATTGACATACTGCATTATTTTAATCTTAATTAAAAATAATTGTGCTGCGTGTGTGCTTTCTTATCCTTTAATTAACATAAGCTCTTCCAAACCAAAGTGGCAGCATAATAATGCATTCATAATTTATATTGTAAATGGTAGCCCTAAGGAAAATGTGGCAGAGAGATTTGCATCCTCCACTGACTAAGAAGGTCACGGTCCCAAATATTAAGGAGCATAGGCAAGACATATGGTCGAATTCTCCCTACCTGTCCTTCTGGTCCATAACATTTAAGGGACCATACCCTCATCTGTGGTTGGGAAATTCCTCCAACACCTGTGACAGGCATTCTGCTGTCTGTTAGAGGCCATCCCGGGGGCCAAAACTGATTTGAAATAACAGATATGTCAGCCTCCGTATCTGGGAGGCCATGAAAGGTCTTATCCCTTATCTTTATTTGCAAGATTGGTTTATTTAATTGATTCTGTCCAAAAAAAAAAAAAACCCTGCTTGTCCGTACTACCGAAGCCTCCTTCTCCCCTCACTGTATTTTGAGTCTTTGGAGTAAAGAGCAAGTGAGTGATACGCGTCTGGGCAGGAATAATAATGATAACCAGAAACTTTAAGCATGATTTTAATTTCCCCTTGGTAGTCTGAGTCAATAATTCCTGGCTGAACAAATGCCTTTGGTAGTGATACTAGATCTCCCTAAGATTAAAAAGCTGAATGGGGTGCTGTTCCTTCACCATATACCCAGCCCTCCTGAAAAGTTGCTGTAGCACCCACAGGCATATTTATTTTCGGGTCTTTTAGAGACGCCAGAGCCCATTGTTATCAAAAGGTTTTACCTCTTAGGCTGCCCTTTCAAATTCCACCACTTGCGCTAAATCCTTACTAGTTAGCTAGGGTGTGGTTAGCTGGAACGTGCTGTTGATGAAAACAGGGAGAGGAGGATTGGATTTCCCGAGCTCTCTTCCCCGGTTTATGGGTCTCGGGTTTTCCCCAAACGTCCAAGACTGCTAGCGGGGCAGGAATGCCTTGTCTTCGGAGCTCAGCTAGATGTCTGGAGCTCCCATACAAACTCCCCAAGATCAAACTTCACTGAACAAGGGAAATTTTGCATTCCGGTTGAAACCAAAACACTCATTCACTCTCTGTCCCTCTCAATGCAGGCGGATGGAGACAAAAGGACAGGATCAAAAGAAAGCTGCAAAACGCGGATTGGGAAACAGTCCTGTCAGATTTTCGCTTGTTTTTAAGGCTGATTAAATGAAAAGATCTTTTGCTCTCTCTCTCAGGCCTAGACCTAGTTGGGGATTATACCGCAGGGAATGGACGTGTGTATTTTCCACAGTGTGCTTTCTCGTTGCACAGGCTTTTGCTTGTGGTGGCGGGAAACCTAACGTTCTCTCCCGTCCTGTGCCCAGCTTATACTATCATGGGTGTCTTCCAATGGTGAGTGCCCTATTGACACCTAAATGCTCCACCCGTGCCCATATGGGTTTGCAGTAAATGACTGAGAGAGAGCAAGCAAAGGACCATCATCATCATCATTATTATTATATACTTATTAGAGAAAGCATAGCCTGCAAAGATGTCATAAAAATGTCATAAAGAGATTCGCTAAGTCGCGAATCAGGAAAATACTGGTTTCCATCCCAAATCCAACGTATCCTATGATCTTTACCTGGACTATTGCGTGCACTCTTCCCCCAAGTTGATGCATTGACCAATGGCACCGGTTCCTGTCCTGGGTGCCATATGTCGAGAATTCTGGCCAGCAAAATTAGTATTGTCAGGGCAGGCGTGTGAATAAATTCACATGTAATACAATGAAGTAGAAATTCCAGGACCATGCATCTCCTCCATTATCATCTTGGAAAGACCAGAGCACCACACTGATCGGCGTTTTATTGCTGTTTCTTGGGCACATTACATCTGAATGGTCTTCATTAACTATACAAGGATTGTAGATTTACATTAGGTGGTAGATGCCCAAGATAGCTCATCAAGAGGATAGATATGCAAATGGAAAGACAATAGGCTCCAAGCAGAACTCAGTCTCAAGGAAACTAGGCATGCATTAGCATAAGTTCTTTTGATTCAGGGAGAGAGAGGTTTTAGCAAGAGCAAGTTTTTAAATCTAAGAAATATGCCATCCTGATTTACCCACAGGAAATTCCGCTGTCATACACGTGGGTCCTGCTTGCCATCCCATGTTCCACGGGAGTCCTTGCTCCCTTAGACGTGAAACATTAGACCTACAATTCTCATGGTGAGATGCATGAACTTCCTTTAATTATGGCTGACTTCAGTCAATGAAATATGTGTGAAAGGGATATTCACACAGATGTTTAAAATTTGGTAAGCAATTTTATACTTTCTCCTTTCCTCCCTTAAAATGTTCCAGGTATATCCAGGGATGAGGATGACAGAGGTTAGAGCCTTAGCCAACATTTAATGGATAAGTGAGAATTTTTTTTTTGTATTTCAAAGTTATTAAATAATTGTTTTGTACTGTTACTGTGGAATAATTTGACTGTGCTGACTTGGCACATAACATAATATACCCATGTATGGTACAGTCAGCCCTTACTGAACACTGTTGATAGGTTCTCAAAACTGTAGTGAAATGATATATAACAAAACCAGTTTTACTGTATGCTAGTTGAGTCAACCAGAGTTAGATCCCTATGGCATCTCATCACTATGATGAAATAACGATGAACAAAATGTTATTTGAGGACATGCTATATTAAGATTTTATTTCAATTTGAACAAATATAAATTGTAAAGTAGAAATGTTATTTATTTAATAATGTCTTTCTTTGTGAAGTAAAAAACTGAAATCCTTTTCCTTATACTAAAGAGTGAAGTTAGGATCTTAGTTTCAAATTGTATTATATAATGCTGAAATAGATCCTTTTACAAGAAGTGTTATTTGTTTTCACTTACTTTTATTATTAAAACTAGTAGTTTACAACATGGGATACATGAAAACAGAAATATGATCTTATCACAATAATTTTCTAAAAGATAACTCTGCACAGAACTTTTTCTTTGTAGAATTGCTATAATTCAGTCTTATCATGTTGATCAAGACAGCCTTAATGTTTACCATATATGTAACTAAACTTTATACAGGCTTCCTGAATCTGGGCCATGAGATACATCTTCTTAAAAACCTCTTGCCAGTTTTATAACCCAGGAATATCCTTCTTGAGGATCTGAGAGCCATGACTATAAAATATAGTCATCAAGGAAGGTAGCTTCCTTATCTCCCAGTCTCTGTTGAGAAGGTAGGAGTCTAACTTCATTGGATGTCAATTAGCCAACATGAATGGCTTAATCCCAGAGGAAAACACTATTTTCAAATTAGGGACTAACTCAATGTGCTTGACATAATCCACTGATTAACTTACTCCCTAAAGTTCTCTAATACTTGTCCAGTAGTTTACCCCAGCCTTCAAAACCCCTTTCGTCAGGTGAGCTGGGTTCAGACTGCATTCTGGCCATTCTTCTCTGTTGTAATAACCTGGAATAAAGTCTTTGATGCATTTTTTTGACCATCTTATTTATTAACACATTGCATGGCAGCTCAATAACTTTCTATTATTTTAAGCCATTACCAAACAACAAGAAACAAGAAAAATGGAAAACAGAAACTCCATCATTTATGAACTCAGGAAACACCTATAACCATTACATTTAAAATATACTAAGAAAAACTTCTAACTGCAATGAATTTTTGACAGAAACAAAAAAGGGTACTCAGAAAACTTGTCAGTGGCTGAATAACTAAGGTAAGTATTCTGAGGACAAAACTAAACTTCATTAGCTAAAATAATAAGTATGCGTGTGTGACCTAGTGTATATTTGCATATCTGCTGTACATGATTTTACTGAGAGTCAAAGACACAGCCTTGTTTGGCTGTCAGTAGAATTGTTCTTGCCCACCCCCAAACATTCTTTATTATATATATTTTAAGTGGAAAAAATAAGTAGAAGAATAGTCTCTTTGGTATTAAATGATTCTCACTAATAAAGTTAAAAGTAGCTTTATACTTTTAATAGATAATCTTTATGTATGCATTAAAAAATAGCCTCAACTCCACTATTTAAAGTCTGTATTTTGAGATAGCATTTCATTTCTGTTAATAATATCACAATTGAAAAATGTGACATTTCTGCTGTTATTTGGGCAAATGAAATTTTCAAAGCTCAGTCTCACTATTGATAGCTACCAAAGTTAATCATACATCTGTGAAAATATTTTTGCCAAAGACAATTAAAGCATTTAAATAAGTTTCAGTGTGACTCAAAAAGTTTTAAAAGTTTTTAGTGAATAATTTCAAACATCTCTTCTGCATTACACATTATTAAACCATTTAAACTGTATGTAATATAACAGACTACAATTTATGAATCTAATTCATCAAGCAAAATTTTGGCCATGATAGTTAATTACTATAACCAGGAAGTAGTAATTTAATATAATGCAGTTCCCAATGAATGATATCCATTTAATATCTTAAGTAAATGTCTTCATAAAATGTTATCAACTCAGATTTAAGTTAACAATATATAATGCAAGAACTTCCTCGGTGGTCGGGATCACTAATTTTAAATAGATTACATAAAATTTGAAGATCTGTCATAATATAATAAAAACATAAAATATTTTATCATTCTCACAAATAGCCTAGTTATTTAACTGTATGCAATTTATATGTGGAGTGTTTTAAGCTGTGAAAACAAAGAATTTGAGTCAATGTTTTATACAGCTTGGTCTTTATGACCAAGATTCTTTAAAAATCTTAAACCCATTTTCAATAAGTTAAGCACCAGTATATCTAGTTAGATATATATTTGCCTATACTCATTCCTTTTCTATTCAAGAGACTATCACTTATAAAGTCCTACTCTAAAAAGGATTCTTATGCTAGACATCAGCATTGTGGTGGAATAACACGACCTCCATTGTATCTCCTCTTACATATACAAGTCAGGCAACTATAACTCAACACAGGATCCTTTGCTTAACACACAGACATGTCTGAGAGATCCAAGTATCAGAACATATAAAAGTGGGCATATTGGAATGAGAATGGGGGAAAGACAGAGATGGTGGCTACAGATGCAGTTTGACACCTGTCTTGGCACCAAATGACACGATAGCAGTGGAGGAATTGAGCTGAGGTCCTCATATTGTGGACCAGAGGGTAGTAGAGGAAGAAGCAACATCTCAATAAATGTAAGAGGCATGAAATCGCACCAAGCATATTTTCTGACTACAACAGTATAAAACTGGATATCAACTACAAGAAGAAATCACATATGCAGAGAATAAAAAACATGCTAGTAAACAACTATTATGTCAAAGAAGAAGTAAGAGATCAAAAGATTAATAGAAGCAAATGAAAATATGACATACCAAAAGTTTTTGGACACAGAAAAGTGGTTTAAGAGGGAAGTTTATAGCATTATAGGCATACCTCAAGAAACAAGAAAAATCTCAAATGAACAATCTAACATACAACCTAAAGAAACAGAAATCGAAAAAGAGGAACTCAGTCTCAAAAAAAAAAAAAAAAAGAAATCTTACCATTTGTGACAGCCTGGATGGATATAGAAGGTATTACGCTAAGTGAAATGTCAGAAAGAGAAAGACAAATACCATATGATTTCATTTATATGTGGAATCTAAAGAGCAAAATAAATGAACAAAATGACAAAAGGCTCATATATACAGAGAAGACTGATGGTTAACAGAGGAAAAAGGGCATTGGGTGAAAGAGGTGAAGGGATTAAAAAGTACAAATTGGTAGTTACAAAATAGTCATGGGGCTGTGCAGGACAGCATAGGAATATAGTCAATAATATTGTAGTAACTATTTATGGGCTAGGTGGGTACTTGAATTATAGGCGGGGATACTTTGTAAAGTATATGATTGTCTAACCACTATGCTATACACCTGAAATCAATACAAAACAATATTGAAAGTCAACTGTAATTGAAAAAAAAAAAATTTTAAAAAAGAACAAAGCCCAGAGTCACTAGGAGGAAGGAAATTAAAAAAATCAGAGAGAAAAAAATGAAATAGTGAACAAAGTGATAATAGAAAAAAATGGACCAAAGAGTTGCTTCTTTGAAAAAATGAATAAAACAGAGAAACCTCTGGCCCAATTCATAAAGGAAAAAAGAGAGAAGACTCAACTAATATTCAAAATAAAAGGGGGCGGCTGCACTGGTTAATAATGGCTCAGTTCATTGGGCATCGTCCAGTGAATTGAAAGGTCACCAGTTTGGTTCCCTGGTCAGGGCACAGGCCTGAGTTGTGGGCTTTGCTTCATACTTGGTCATCGAGCTTGTAGAAGGCACTTGATATTTCTCTCCCTCTCTTTCTCCCTCCCTTTCCCTCTCTCTAAAATAAAAATAATAAAACGGGAGAGACTGCTGGTCAAATGTAGAGTAGGTAAACTCTGTGCTTGCCGACTCTCACAACCAAATTACAACTAAATTGCAGAACAATCACCCTTGATAACTACCTGAAGACCAGCTAAACAAACTCATAACTAAGGATATAAAGAAGAAACCGTTTAAAGGCTGGTAGGAAGGGTGGGGCATACAACTGTCTTATCAACACCCACACCCTTTTAACGGTTGAAAGGGATATGTTTGCTTCCCCCCACGCTGCCAGCAGGCAAAGTTGGGAACCAAATCTGAGTCTCCATTAACCTTGGTAACATCACTTTCCCACCCTGGTGATTCCCTGACACCCATCTGCATACAACTCACATGTCCAGCATGAACCTTTTTCAGTGGCTGTTCCATAGAAGCAGCTGGCATCAGCCCATTCTGAAGACTGTCCTAAAATCTCTCAGAGGTTCACAAACCCCAAATAGCCAGTGGATAGGCTCAGCATGCCCTGTACCTCTTGCTAAGTGGACCAAAGCCTGAAATTAGTGACAGCCAACCTCAGGTAAGAGCATTGCCTCTCCCAGGTGCCTCCAAGTCCAGCACAGGCAGCTACCAAGATCATACTATGTGGCTTCTAACAGGGAGCCCCAATGCAGGCACAAGCAGAAGCTGACAGGCACCAAAGCCCATCCCAAGAGGCCCAGAACCAACACACTTGGTGCCTGCTTCAGGTCACACCAGATTACCACCCAATAAGCCCCACAAATGACACACCCAAAGGGTGGTCTATGAAGGCACCAGAGCCCTGAAAGAGCAAAACCTACCTGATGGGGTCAGCTCTGTACAATTGCTTATCCACTATAGTCATGACCAGTCCTCATAGCCAGTCAGCCTCAGGATCAGTCCCATTCACTAAGGTGCCAACAATCAAAGTTTAACTAAAACTGGAGGGAATATACAACACACAATGGATACCTCTGGAATGCTCAGCTCAGGTGACCAGGAAGGCAGCACCACTGAGCCTCACAGGACACCTACAACATAAGGCCAGTATGCTAAGACAGGGAAATGTAGTATATCTACCTAATATACAGAAACAAACACAGAGAATCAACCAAAATGAGGGAACATGTCCCAAGTGAAGAAGAGGACACATTCCAGAGGGCAAAAAAAACTGAATGAACTAGAGATGAGCAATCTACCTGTTGCAAAGTCCAAAGCACTGGTCATAAGGATGTTCAGTGAACTTGGGGAAAGAATAGATGAACTTAGTGAGAACTTACACAAAGAGATAGAAACCATGAAGACTATAATAACTGAAATAAAGGCTACATTAGAGAAAATCAAAGGGAGATGATGAAACAGAAAATCATTTTGGGAGGCAACATAGCAGAAAACACTCAATAGGAACAGCAAAAATATAAAGGAATTTAAAAATAAGTACAGTTTAAGGAACCAAGTATAACAACATTTCTGTCATAGGGGGACCAGAAGGAGAATAAAAAGAGCAATAATTGAAAATCTACTTGAAGAAATAATGATGGGAAATTTCCCAAACCTGGCATAGGAAATAGACATAGAATTCCAAGAAATGCAGAGTCCCAATGTAGAGAACAGGGAAACTGAGGCAAATATGTTTTACTAGCTAGGAGGAACGAAGAGATTAGTCCACTAGGATGTTTACCCAAGTCAGAAAGAACACCCTGACCCTGGGACGAACTACCTCGCCAGCCGCATGTTTATGTAAAAGTGCTGTTCGTGCAAGAGTGACTGTTTGTTTTTGGTTTTTTTTTTTGTTTGTTTTTTTTTTTTTTGTTATTTTGTATTAACGGCTGTGTACTCCTCATTCCTGCGCGCGGTCTCTGTAAGCCAATAGCTAACTGCTAACTCTGCTTCTGTACAACGCTTGCTTGCTCGCGCCAAAACTCCCTGTATAAGCCCCCAGTTGTGAGCACAGGGGTGACTCTCGTCTGCAGCCCCTGTGGGCACTGTGTCTCTGGACACTCTGAGAGTTCGTCCCTGCGCAGGTAAAGATTTGGCCAATAAAGTAGTATTTCTAAGTCCAGAAAGTCTCTAGTACTTGTACTCACGATCGTGGGATATAACACCAAATAAGATGAGCATAAAGAGGCCCACACCAAGACACATTATAATTAAAGTGACAAAGGTTAAATGTAAAGAGAATCTCCAAAGTAGCAAGAGAAAATTAATTATGTACAAGGAAACTCCCATCAGACTATCAACTGATATTTCAACAGAAACTCTGTAGGCCAGAAGGGAGTAGCACAGAATATCAAAATGATGCAAGTCAAGGACCTACAATCAGGATCGTTCCACCTAGACAGGCTTCCATTTAGAATTGGAAAAGAGATGTAGCATTTTCCAGAAAAGGAAAAACTAAAATATTTTATCCCCACTAAATCTGCGTTACAAAAAATGTTAAAGGGACTTTTTTAAGTAGAAAGGAAAAGAATAAGATAAGAAAATACAGGAAACAAAAAATTCCACTGAGCAAGGCAGATACATAATAAAAGCAGTGGATCAATTAACTATTGTGTTGGCCAAAAAGTTCATTTAGATTTTTCCGTATGATTGCTCTAGTAGCACTCAATTGTCTTTAACTTCATTCAGACTAATTTTGTTAGATTGTATTGTGACATCTATCATATCAGCTTGCATTGAAAAAACTAATCAAAATTGGTGAATTTTTGTGCAGCTATTTGAATATTGAAGACAGAAGAAAATATGCAACATTTTTGGTGTATTATGCTTTGTTATTTCAAGAAAGGTAAAAAGGCAGCTGAAATACAAGAAAAAAATATTGTGCAGTGTACAGAGAAAGTGTTGTGACTGATCAAATGTGTCAAAAGTGGTTTGTGAAATTTCTTGGTACTATTGACATTTTGGCCAAATAATTCTTTGTTGTGGGGCTGTCTTAGGCATTGGAAGATGTTTAGCAGCACTCCTGGCCTCTGCCCACTAGAAGCCAATAGCAGGAGATAGCTGACATACTCAAAATTATCCAAATCAATAAAGTTATGGGTGAAAATGGTGTCTTTTATTTTATAGAAAAAACTAAACAAACTTTTTGGCCAACCCTATAAAAAGCTAGTGCAAAGGTTAAAAGGCAAAAATGTAGAAATATCATGTGTAATTACAACAGTAAATTGAGAGATACACCCACACAAACATGAAGAATGGCAAAATCATAAACATGGCAGGGTTGAGTAAAAATTGTAGTGATTTTAGAATGTGTTCTACGTTAAATGACTGTCAAATTAAAATACACCACTATAAACAGAGGTTGGTGTATATAAAATACATAGTAACCACAAATCAAAAATCTATAAAAGGTATATGAGAAAAGAATCCAAACATAACTCTATAGTAAATCATCAACATACAAATGACAAAAGCAAGAGAATAAAAAAAGAGAAGGATTACCATGTGATTTCACTCATATGTGGAATCTAATGAACAAACTGAACTAACAAGGAAAATGGGGACAGACTCATTCATAAAGAGCAGGATGATAGGTATGGAGGTGGGGAGGCAAAAAGGAAAAAGGACTCATGGACATGGACAACAGTGCGCTGATTGCTGGGGAAAGGGGTTTAAGAGGACTAAATGGAAATGGAAAAACACAATAAATATTTTAAATGATCAAATCAAAGTAAAAAGGATAATAAAAACAAAACAATTAATGGTAATAACTACATACCTTTTAATAATTACCTAAATGTAAATAGAATAAATGCTCTAATCAAAAGACATAAGGTGGCTGCATGGATATGAAACAAGACCTATACATATTACAAAATGTTGGGGACCTCTCTGTGTGGTTTTGGAGATTGTAGCCCCACAAGAGCAACCTCTGAAAGGGGCTAGTAAGTCTCCCTGGAAAACTAGGTCATAACGCAGGTGGCAGACATGACCCGACTCTAACACCCAGGGTCCTGTGAGAATCAGGCCTAAAATACACATTTTCGTCCTTTGAAGCTGGCTCTGCTCCAGCCGTAAGACCTGCCAGTATAACCCAGATGTTTGAATTCAAGGCATAAGGAGTGAAACTCCCTACTTCATGATATAAGCCGTTATAGCATCTGGCATCAGCATGTCTCACAGACCCTAACTTGAAAAGATTTCTGTGTTTCTTCAATTGTTATCTATAGATGGTGTTAGTTTTTTATAACTATAGCCTTGTTGGACATTGATTGATAAGCTATGCACATGTGCTGTGTCCCCCCGCATTTCCCAATCCTAATAAAAGCTGTGTAGGAGAAGGACTCGGAGCATTCTCCACTAGAGGGAGTCGTCATCCCTTTTCCTGCCTGAGCAACAAGACTGTGCTCTTTATTTTCATCTGCGGTGGCCTGGGGAACCTTGCTGGCCAAAGTTCCCCTTATCAAAAGTCCTACTTTAAATCCAAAGACACATACAGACTGGATGGAAAAGGATATTTCATGCAAGTGGAAACAAAATAGACTTAAAAACAAAGGCTGTAACAAGAGACAAAGAAAGACCCAATTAATTGGAACGTTAATTCCAATTCTGGTTATTTATCTGAAGAAACCCATAACAGTAATTAGAAAAGACATATACATCCATATGCTCATTGCAGAATTATTTATAATAGCCCAAATATGGAAACAATCTAAGTGTCCACTGCTAGAGAAATGCAAAAATAAGATGTATATTATATATAAAGGAATATTAGATATAAAAAGTGAAATCTTGCCATTTAAACAAAATGGATGGACATGGAGGGTATAATGCTAAGTGAAATAACTCAGACAGAGAAAGACAAATACCATATAACTTCACTTATATGTGGAATCTGAGGAACAGGATAAATGAACAAATATAACAGAAACAAAATTTTAGATACAGAGAACAAATTGATGGTTGCCAGATGGGAGGGTAATTGAGGAATAGAAGATAAAAGGGAAAGGATCAAGATGTGCAGATTGCTAGTTATAAAAATAGTCGTGGGGATATAAAGCACAGCATAGGGAATATAGTCAATAATATTGTAATAACTATGTACAGTGGCAGATGAGTACAAGACTTACTGGGATGATCACTTCCTAAGTTATATAAATGTCTAATCACTATGTTGTATACCTGAAACTAATATAATATTGTATTGTCAACTGTAATTGAAAAATAAAAAATACTTTAAAATTCAATCTCTATTAATATTCCAAAGGAATTTTTCACAGAAATAATACAAATAATCATAAAATTTGTATGGAACCAAAATAGACCCCGAATAGCCAAAACCAACATTAAGAAAGAAGACAAATCTGAAGGTATTACGCTCCCTGATTTCAAACTATACTACAAGGCTATTGTAATCAAAACATTGTTCTTCTGGCACAATAAAAGACACACAGTTCAATGTAACAGAACAGTAAGCCCAGAAATTAATCCACACATTTATGGTTAACTAATATTGACAAAGGTGGCAGGAAAATATAATGGGGAAAAACATTCTCTTCAATAAAAGATGTCAGGAATACTGGTTAGATATATGCAAAAATAAAAATAAAGCTGAACCACTTTTTTGCACTATACACATAAAAAAAAAAACAAAAACTGAAAATGGATTAAAGACAACCGTATGACCTGAAACCATAAAATCCTTAGAAGAAAACACAGGCAGTAAAAAATTTGACATCAGTTACAGCAATATTTTTCTGATTGTGTCTCCTCAGGAAAAAAAAAAACTAAAAATAAAGAAATAGGAGTGCATCAAGCTAAAAGCTTTTGCACAGCAAAGGAAGCCATCAACAAAACAAAAAGTCAGCCTACAAAGATGGAAAAATATATTAGCAAATGATATGTCTGCAATGATATTAGCAAATGATAAGTGATTAATATCTAAAATATATAAAGAACTCTTACAACTCAACATCAGAAAAACAATTTAATATAAAAACAGGTAAGAGGACGTGAACAGGCATTTTCCCAAAGAGGACATGCAGATGGCCAATAAGCACATGAAAAGATGTTCAATATCACTAATCATTAGGGAAATACAATCAAAGCCACAATGAGATATCACCTTACACATGTCAGAAGAGCTATAATCAAATATTCAACAAATAAACATTGGTGAGGATGTGGAGAAAGGGAACCCTTGTGCAGTGTTGGTGGGACTGTAAATTTGTGTTGCCTGAATGGAAAACAGTATAAAGACTTCTAAAAAAATAAGTAAAACTAGAATTACCAAATAACCCATCAATCTCACTTCTGGGTATTTGGGTGAAGAAATTGAAAACACTAATTTAAAAAGATATATAAATCACCATGTTCATTGCAGCATGATTTACAATAGCCAATGTGAAAGAAACTTAGGTGTTCATTGATAAATGGATGAAGAAGGTGATATATGTATATATTATATATGTATATATAGATAATATGAGATGAAATATTATTCAGCTATAATAATGAATCTTGCCATTTGCAACAAGATGGATAAATCAAGAGGGTATTATGCTAAGCAAAATAAGTTGGAGAGCAAGAAATAATGTAATTTCACTTATATGTTGAATCAAAAGAAAAAAAAATGAACAAACAAAACAAAAACAACTCATACAGAGAACAAACTGATGGTTAGTAGAGATAAGGGGGTTGAGGTTGGGTGAAAAACGTTAAGGGACATAAAAGCTACTAACCTCTAGTTACATAAAATAGTCACAGGATGTAAGGTACAGCATAGGGAAAACAGTCAAAATTATTGTAATAACTTTATATGATTACAGATTGCTACTTGAATATTTTGATGATCACATTATAAGAAATATAAATGATGAGTCACTATGTTGTAAATGTGAAATTAACATATTGTATATCAACTTTAGTTCAATAAATTAAGGAAACGTATGTGAGAAATTTAAAGATCTCTACATTGATATTATAAAATATTAATTAAAAATTGAAGACACAGCCCTGGCTGGTGTAGCTCAGTGGATTGAATGTGGGCAGTGAACCAAAGGGCCGCTGGTTTGATTCTCAGTCAGGGCACATGCCTAGGTTGTAGGCTACATCCCCAGTGGGAGCCACATGAGAGGCTACCACACAATGATGTTTCTCTCCCTCTCTTTCTCCCTCCCTTCCCTCTGTCTAAAAATATATATCAAAAAATAAAAAATAAAATGAAAATTGAAGACACAAATAAATGGAAAGATATTCTATCCTTATTAATTGGAAAAATTAATATTGTGAAAATGTCTAAATATTATACAGATTAAATACAACCTCTATAAAAACTCCAATGATATATATATTTTTTAAGATTTTATTTATTTTTAGAGGTGGGGAAGGGAGGGAGAGAAACAGCAATGTATGGTTGCCTCTTACATGGCCCTCACTAGGGACCTGGCCCACTACCCAGGCATATGCCCTGACTTGGAATTGAACCGGGACCCTTTGATTCCCAGCCCGTGCTCGATCCACTGAGTTACACCAGCCACGGCCCAATGATATTTTTCACAGAAATAGAACAAGCAATTATGAAATTTGTGAGGAATCAAAAAACATCCTGAATAGCCAAAGCAATCTTAAGAAAGAAACAGCAAAGCTAGAAACATCACAGTTTCTGATTTCAAAAGATATCACAAGGCTACACAAAACAGAATGGTACTGACAGAATGCAGACACATATATCAGTGGAATGGAATCAAGAACCCAGAAATAGCCCTGGCTGGTGTAGCTCAGTGGACTGAGTGGGGGCTGGGAACCAAAGGGTCCCGGTTCGATTTCCAGTCAGGGCACATGCCTCAGTTGCAGGCCAGGTCCCCAGTGAGGGCCACGTGAGGAGCAACCATACATTGCTGTTTCTCTCCCTCTCTGTCTCCCTCCCTTCCCCTCTCTCTAAAAATAAATAAATAAAAAAGAACCCAGAAATAAACCTACAAATACATAGTTAATAGGTGACAAAGAAGCCAAGAGTATAATGAGGAAAGGATAGTTGTTTCAATAAATGGTGTTGGAATAACTGGACAAATACAAGCAAAAAATGAAACTGGACCACTATCTTACACCATATGCAAAAACTGACTCAAAATGGATTAAAGACTTGAATGGAAGACATGAAACTATAAAACTCCTACAAGGAAAAAATGGGTGGTGAATTCCTTGAAAAATGAAAAGGTAACCTACTGAATTGAGAGAATATCTGCAAGTCAGCAATGAGTAAGGGATTAATATACAAAATATATAAAAACTCATGCAACTCAATATTAAAAACAATAATCTGATTTTTAAAAATGGGCAAAGGATCTGAGTAGATATTTTTTAAAGAAAACATGGCCTATAGGTACATGAAAATTTGCTCACAAAAATCAAGAAATGCAAATCAAAACCACAATGAGTTATCACCTCTCATCTGTTAGAAAGGCTATTATTATAAAGACAAGAAATAGCAAGTGTTGGCAAAGATGTAGAGAAAAGGGACCTTTGTACATTATTGGTGGGAATGTAAGTTAGTAACAACCACTATGGGAAACTGTATGGAGGTTCTTCAAAAATTAAAAATAATACTACTATGTGATCCAGTAATTCAGCTTCTGGGTATTTATTTGAAGAAACAAAAACACTAATACAAAAATAGCAGCCCCAGGTTTATTGCAGTCTTATTTACAATAGCCAGTTCATGGAAGCAACCTAAGTGTCCATTATAGTTTAATGGATAAAGAAGATGTGATGAGATACAATAGAATATTATATAGATATTAAAAATAAAGTTTGACCTTTTTTTTTAATCCTCACCCGAGGACATTTTTCACTGCTTTTCAGAGAGAGAAAAAGGGAGAGAGAGAAACATCAGTGTGAGAAAGAAACATCTATTGGTTGCATCTGATATACTCTCAGATCGGGGATCATACACACCTGGTCAGATCAAGGATCAAACCTGCAACTCAGGTATGTGCCCAGACCCGGAAACAAACTTACAACCTTTTGGTTATGGAACAATGCTCAACCAGCTCAGCCACACCAGCCGATGTGGTAATCTTGCCATTTTGACCACATAGGTGGACCTTGATAGGTGGTCATTATACTAAGTGAAATAAGTCAGACAGAGAAATCTCACTTTATGACATCGTTTATATGTACAATCTGAAACAACCACAAGCTCACAGAAGAGATAACAAATTGGTAGTTGTCAAAGTGGGGGTGGAGTGGGAAAAATGGGTTAGGGGGTCAAAAAAGTATCAACTTCCAGTTATAAAATAAACAAGCGATGGTGATGTAAAATACAGCACAGTGACTATAGTTAATAATACTCTATGGCATATTTGAAAGATGTTAAGGGATTAGATTTTAAAGTTTTCATCACAAGAAAAAAAAGTTACAACTGTGTATGATGATGGATATTAAATAGACATAAGTGTCGTGGGAGTTTCATACCAGCCGAAACCCGTGGGTGACCGCAACTCGATGCGTGAAAGAATCTCATACCGAGACACGCGGGGAAAGGAGAATCCGGGGCCACGGGACCAATTCCTCCATCTCAGGAAAAAAGCCCCATGGGTTGCTTAGCCGGGGTTTTTATTAGAGGCTTTAGGACATATTTACATTGGATTGATTATTCATGGGATTAAGCAGAACAGGCATAGTTTTACTCATTAGCAGGGCATTAGGATGTAAATTTAGGTCCGGTGGCAGACAGGACCAGGTTAATATAATATGCAGGGCTCAGCAAGCCAGAATTTTTTAAGATACATCTTTGCCAAATTCCTATTAGAGAATTCCCATTTCACAGATACGATCCACACTTGCCTACACGGGAATTACACGGAGCTGCGCTCAAAATGCGTAAATTCTCATGACTATGTGTTAACACGTGTGTGGAAAACACTGCTACACATAAGTGGTAATCATTGCACAATGTATACAACTATACATTATTACATAATACACCAAAGATAATATAAATAAAAACATATAGAAATAATATATAAATGGTAGTTATTATTCTTTTAACTTTTACAGTTCTTATGACAATGATAAGACTCTAACATATTTGAAGAGCCTGATATAGTAATGTTTCTATACGGTGATAAATTAAATCTTTCATAGGCATTAATTACTAATACATGTCTGCACACCAGTATGGAAACACAAATACAGCCAAAGAAATATGAAAGGAAACAATAATTATATGTAACACCAAAATTATGTGGATGAATATGCTTCCAGAGGAAATGAAAAGATTCTTTCATGAGGTTTCATATGGGGTTGATATGAGGTCTCAAATCGGCAATATTTGGAAGGGAAGGTAGAGGTATGAATCTGTAGAAGAGGGAGACAAAAATGAGTGGTATTAGGACTTGCTGGCAGAAAAATACATTTACCGAACAGATAAAAACTTGTGCTGAAATTTGTAATGATGTTACACTCCTGTAAGTTTATGAATTTGCTTAATGTACAACATTAGACTGAAATGCTATGTGCATTTTATGCTTTCACATTTATTATCATCCCCATTGAGAATTGTTTTCCTGGCTGGCACAGCATGTTTGAGAACTAATTTTCTGTTTTTAGGAAGCAAACTATGTAAGTCCAACACTAAAAAATAATGTAGAATTATTTTTGTTTTCTTAAAAAGTAAAATTGGAGCTACAATTTCTGCTTTGCTTCCCAGCCTTTCAGATTTTCAGTTGCCTTCTTTTGTGCATGCATTCTTATTTCAAAAGTCAGCCAAGAATTTGAGGAGAGTTTTTACATCAATTTTGGACCTCTATTTCCTGAACTGTCTACCTGTGGGCATTTTCCTCCTAAATTTCCAGCCTTCTGGCAGCTCCAAATTCTTCCCTCTGATTCCTCAAGCCAAAAAAACTGGAGTTGTGTGCTCGACTTCAGCTGCCCTACTCCATGTAAACTGAGGAGTGCCCTGTGCACCATATAAATATAGCTCTCACCTTGTTTTGCTTGCCTCTTTCATAGGTCAAATAAACTCCAATATCTGCTAGTATTTAGTTGCTGTAAAATGCCTTCAAGCACTTGAGTTTTAAAATATTTTGTCCAGAGTTTACAGTTGTTATGAGAGAGAGGTTTAGTCTAATATAACCTTTTGTTTTATTACCAGAACCTAGAATGGTTTTTAACTTTGAAAATATTATACAATTGCCCTCTGAATTCTCCTTTGGCTGAGGAGCAATACAGTTCAGTCTAATTATCATTTTTATCGGTAAGTTTGGATTGCTTTTTAATTCTCATTTTCATTGGTTTTCTTCAATTCCCATATAAAGGATCTATGTGAGAATTATTCTTTTTTCCATTAACTGTTTCTTCTTAATAATTATCATGCGGTTTGTAATTTTTCACTGTGAACTCATTTTCAGAGTGTTTTTTTTTAATTAAAGTAGTATGGTTTCTGAGTTTTAGTGGCACCCTATATGATTGTGTTTACTTGCTACTACCAGGATTCTATATGTTTACCCCATTTCTGAACATTTTAAATTAATTTATTCACTTGAAATAACTGAAAAATGTCTCCTTGAACAGTTGATAGAGGAAAAATTCTCTTTCACCTTTGCCCCTGAGGGTAGGCCAAGTTTTCACTAGCACCACAACGTTACTGGTCCCATGGCTACCCAATTCTCTCACGATTAGTTTTCCTAATCCCATTCCTCCTCTGATTCTTGGCAATTCCTGTTTCTTATCTCACATTTGGCTATGCATTTTTAAAACACATTCATTGTCTTAATTAGTTTATGTGTGTGAAACTTAAGGAGAATATTGTAACCTTCACTCTATACCCTTTGCACAGTATACTGCCATCGCACTAAACTTATCATTTCTTAATTGTGAACATTCTTTCCTTTATGACTTTACACATGAACTTTACTCTTCTTTTTTGGGGGGGGTCCTCATTTATTTTTAAGATTTTATTTTTATTTTTCGAGAGAGGGGAAGGGAGGGAGACAGAGAGGGACAGAAACAGCAATGTATGGTTGCTTCTCACATGGCCCTCACTGGGGACCTGGCCCGCAACCCAGGCATGTGCCCCGACTGGGAATCAAACCCAGACCCTCTGGTTCCCAGCCTGCGCTCAATCCACTGAGCTACACCAGCCAGGGAACCCTTTACTCTTCTTTAATTACATTTCCTAAATTCTTCTTGGAACAACCAAATGAAAAATCTTCTCTATGGAGACATCATTGAATCTCCCATGTAGAGTTGATTGCCCTGTACCTGGCATTTGTGTAGCTGCCCTATTAATCAGACTGTCTTTACTCTAAGAGCAGAAGAGAAATATCTTGCTTTGCTCCAAAACTGATCATCAGCTACTCTATAAATAATGCATAAAATATAATGAAATTAAAAATGTAAATAAATTTTTGTAAGAAATACTAAAAATAGCTCCATTTTCTTAAATTATAACAATTGTAGAATATAATGCAATTCCAAGAAAAACTGTTCTTGGGTATATTATACACATAATAAAGATTGACATGTAGGCTAATGATGATAAAAGGGGTTATATCTATTGTGCACTTAATCATTTACAGAGTGTCATAAACTTAAATTGTCGGTTTTTGAAAAAAAAGACTACTATTTAATTTCTTATCAGTTAAAAGCTATCTTAGTCAAAGCACTATATGTATTTACATGCTTGTCAAGTATAGTAAAATCACACTATGTGTGAATTATGGGAAAGAGGAGAGATAAATATGAATTTTTTTCCTACCCTTTCTAGACTTATCAACACTGCGGGAAACTGAGATGCTAAACTGTCTTTAAGCCTGGGTTGAAGCATTTGTGTGGGAATTTCTCTATAGGACACTGGTTCAGAATCTAGAGATAAATGTCAGGGAGGAGAGACTAAGGTGAGAAGGCTGAAGATACCAGGAAGACATTAGACAAACAGATCTTTGGAGCTGTGAGAAAAGGTACCACTGAACCAGTACCGGTTGACACAGGTACCACTGAAGGCCACCATTTTCCCTGGTCCCCGAGAGGCCAAGGGAAAACTGAATGGATGTATTGAGTCTCCCCATGAAGGGGAATTAGTAAAATTCAAGGAACCATAGGAAAAATAGTATTTTTATATTATGATATGGGAATTTGTACTTTATTGATGAGGGCAATACAAGAGAAAGCAAATAACATAACAGTAGAATAAGGGATTTCAAAAAATTAGGGAGAAACAGAGCAATTAGAAATTTGATTAAGCCATTAGTTTTTAAAATGTGAAAAAATACTAATATATTTTTAAACCTACAGTACAATGGTAGAAATAAATCTAATCTCTATTATTATATCACACATAAAAGGTTTGGATTTTCTTACTAACAGATAGAATTACATTGCATTAAAAAATAAAATTAAGTTGTACACTGTTACAGAAAACATTTAAAACAAGATAGTAGAAAATATTCTAAAGAAGGAGATACACACAAACCTGTAGCTTCCATGATATCATCATTTGTAATATTTTTGAAAAAAATAACATCAGAAGAAGGGTTAAATAATTTATGAGACATTGACATCACAGAATTTTGAATTTATTATAGAGAATGTATACTGCTATATTGCTGACTTTAAATAATTTTATCTCAATTATTTTAGTAGAAAAAACAATATTAAAAATAATATTTGGTTTCATTTGATATATAAAAAGTGACGGAAATCCTATATATTTACACATTCTGTGGAAACATATGAGAGACATAATTACAATAGTTAATATAGATTACCTGGGGAAGAGGTTAGTGAGCCACTGAAATTGTTAAGAAAATTAATAATTGTTTAAAAATTAAAAACTGGCCCTGGCCAGTGTGGGTCTATTGGTTAGAGTATCATCCTGTAGACCAAAAGGTCACGGGTTTGATTCCCAGTCAGGGCACATACCCAGGTGGGTTTGATTGCCTTTTGGGGTGGGTACGAGAAGGCAACTAATTGATATACTTCTCTCACACCGATGTTTCTCTCTTTCTTTCTGTCTCTCTCCCTTCCTCTCTCTCTCTAAAAGCAATTTAAAAATGTCCTCAGGTGAGGATTAAAAAAAATTAAAATTCTGTCCTAAAATGTTAATAAGTTACTAGTAAAATATTTAGGGGAAAAAATGACAATGACTAAAAAGAAAATTTTAGTCCATGAATAAAATAACATTCAGCACCTAAATATATAAACAGACCTAGATGGAGAAGCAAACACCAATACAATAATACTAAGGAAATTTAATATCCTAATTTTATCAATGGATAGACCACCCTGACAGAAAATCAATAAGGATATATTGTCTTTAAAAACACATTAGATCAGTTAGACTTTACAGATGTTTATAGAACATTACACCCAAAAGAAAAGAATACACATTCTTCTCAAGCACACGTGGAATATTCTCTAGGATAGATCATGTGTTAGGCCACAATGCAAGTCTTAATACATTTAAGAAAAATAAGATGGTATGAAGCATCTTTTCTGACCAAATGGTATGAAACTAGAAAGCACAAGAAGAAATGTGGCAAATTCACATACATGAGGTCTCTCCAGAAAAAGTCCAGCCATTGTTAATATATCAAGAATAGTGCATGGGACATCGTGTAAACTGTCAGCCAAGGAGAGTGGACTGGAATGCATGTGCATGAACAGTGACCACTTTACTGTACTACTCAGTGGGTGTGGTAGGTGCCATTGAGTGAGCATGTGTGCATGTGTGGCCGTTGCATTCAACATGACCAAGTGAATAGGACAACGAATCTGCATCAAATTTTGTGTTTAGCTTGAAAGTTCCTCTGTGGGAACTATTCAGATGTTTCAGAAGACTGCAGCTATGGGCAACTAGTGATTGGCCGCTTTGTTACAACAACATGCCCACTTGTGCATCATGTCTCATGCAGAGTTTTTTGGTAAAACATCAAATCACTCAGGTGACTCAGACCCCTTATAGCCCAGACTTGGTGCCCTGCAACTCCTAGCTTTTCCCAAAACTAAAATCACCTTTGAAAGGGAGGAGATTTCAGATCATCTATGAGATTCAGGAAAATATGATGGAGAAACTGGTAGCAACTGGGAGAACTGTTTGAGGTCCCAAGGTATCCACTTTCAAGGGTACTGAGGTGTCATTGTCCTATATACAATGTTTCTTGAATCTTCTTCAATAAATGTCTCTATTTTTCATAGTACATGCCTGGATACCTTCTGGACAGACCTCATTTGTAGAGACTAAACAACATTCTACTAATGAACAACCAATGGCTCAAAGAAGAAACCAAAATACTAATCAAAAATACCTTGGGGAAAGTTAAAATCAAAGATCACAAAACTTATTGGATGCAGCAAAAGCAGTTCTCAGAAAGCAGTTCATAGAAATAAATGCCTACCTGAAGAAACAAGAAACAATCTAACTTTACACTTTAGTGAACTAGAAAAAGAAAAATAAATGGAGTTCAAAGTTAGTAAAAGGACAAAAAAATCTCAGAATAGAAATATAAGAGACTAAAAAGACAATAGAAAAAAAAAATCAATGAAACTAAGAGCTGGTTCTTCCAAAAGACCAACATAAATAGAAAACCTTTAGAACCTTTAGTTAGACCCCTCCCCACCATATTTACCCCCACAGAAACACAAAGAACGATAGAGACTATAAACAATTATAGACCAACAAAATGAATAATATAAAAAATAGATAAATATCTAGGAACCTACTAAGTCTGAATGATGAAGAAATATACATCTGGACAGATCCATTACTAATAGGATATTGAATCAGTTATCAAAACCCTCCAACTAACCAAAGTTTAGGACCAGATGGCTTCAGTAGTCAATATTATGAAACATTTAAAGAATAAATAACCAAACTTTTCCAAAAAAATAGAAGAGGGAGGAACATATCCAAACTCATTTTATAAGACCAGCATTTTTCTGATACCCAAGCTAAACAAGAATGCTACCAAAAAAGAAAGAAAATTGCAAGTAAATATCTCTGATGTACCTAGATACAAAAATCCTCAACAAATAGTAGCAAACCAAATTTAACAATACATTAAAAGGATCATACACCGTGATAGAGTAAGATTTATTTCAGGGACACAAATATGGTTCAACATCCACAAATCAGTCAATATGATGAACCATATTAACAGAATGAAGGAAAAAATTGTATACTTTCCTCAATAGATGCTGAAAAAGAATTTGAATAAAATTAAACAGCCTTTCATGATAAAAACTCTCAAAAACTAGAAAGAGTAGAAATTACCTCAAATAATTAAGGCCATTTCTGGAAGGCTCACACCTAATATTCCAAATCAGAAGGAAGAAGTAAAATTGTCACTAATTGAAGATGATATATGATATATAGAAAACTCTAAGGATTTACTAAAAAAACTGCTACAATAAACAAATTCAGTAATGTTTCAAAATATAAAATCAATTCAAAAATCTGTTTTTTGTATATACTAATAACGAACTATCAAAAACAGAAATTAAGAGACTCTTTTACAATATCATAAAAAAAATACCTAGGAATAAATTTAATGAAGGAGTAAAAGACCTATACACTGTAAACTATCACACAATGATGAAACTGAAGAAAACACAAATATATGGAAGATATTTGTGCTTATCCAGTAGAAAAATTAATATTATGGAAATATCTCTACTACCCAAAGCAATCTACAGACCAAGTGTAATCCCAATCAAAATTCCAATGTCATTTTTCATAGAAATAGAACAAAAACTCCTAAATTTTGAATGGAGTCAAAAATAGCCAATTCAATCCTGATATAGTAGACCAAAATTAGTGGCATCATGCTCCCCAATTAAAACAGCATAGTTTAGGAACAAAGAAAAGACTCATAGGTCAATGGAATAGAATAGAACCTAGAAATAAACCCATATATACATGGTCAAGTACATTACAGCAAAGGAGACAAAAACATCCAATGGGGAAAGAACAGTCCATTTTATGAATGGTATGGGGAATAATGGACAGTCACATGCAAAAGAATGGAACTGAACCACTATCTTATACCATACAAAAAATTAACTTAAAAAGGACTTAAACATAAGACCTAAAACCATAAAAAATTATAGAAAAACACTTGTAGTAGACTCTTGACATCAGTATTGGTGATGATGTTTTGGATTTGACACAAAGGCAACAAAAGCAGTTGGAATTACATCAAACTATAAAAGTTTCTGCACAGCAAAGGAAATGATCAACAAAATAAAGAGGCAATCCACTGAAAGGGAAAATTATTTGCAAATCATGTATGTGATAGGGGATTAATATCCAAAATATATAAAGAAGTCCTTCAACTCAATGACAACAAAACACAGATAATCTGATTCATAAATGGGCAGAGGATCTAAATAGGCATACACATAGTTAAGAGGTATATAAAAAGGTGCTGGACATCACTAATCATCAGGCAAATGCAAATCAAGACTACATTAAGATATCACCTTACATCTACTAGAATGTCTATTATTAAAAAGACAAGAAAAAACATGTTAGTGAGCATGTTAAGATAAGGATATCCTTATTCATGTTGTTGGGAAATCAATTCGGGGAACCACAATGGAAATTATGGAGGTTTTCAGATTAAAAATAGAACTACCATATGAATCAGTAATTCTACTTCTCGGTATTTACCTGAAGAAAATTAAAACACTAACTCAAAAGATATATGTACTCTCATGTTCACTACAACATTATTTACAATATCCAAGTCAAGACAGCAACCTCCATGTCCATCAGTGGAGGAATGGATAAATAAAATATAGTATGTATATGCAATGGAATATTATTAGCCAATAAAAAATGAAAATTTGCCATTTGTGACCACATGGATGGACCTGTGGTCATGACACTAAGTGAAATAAGTCAGACAGAGAAATCTCACTTTGTGATATCATTTAAATGTGGAATCTTAACAAAAAAACAAGATCTGTACTCAAGATGGAGGTATAGGTAAACATGGTACTCAAATCCTCCCATAACTACATCAAAAATACAACTAAACTATAGAACAATCATTCATAACTGACTGAAATATCACTGAATGAATGTCTTACAACTAGGGATTTAAAGAAGCCACATCAAGACTGGTAAGAGGGGTAGGGACTTGAAAAGGGCTAGTCCCATACCCGTGTGTGGCAGTTAAAACTCAGGAGGGACATACTGGCTGTGGAGATCCCCTCTGAGGCACAAGTGGTCCCATCCCCACTCCAGGCCTCCAAGCCTAGGGTTCCAGTGCCAGGAAGAGAAATCTCCATAATTTGTGGCTGTTAAAACCAGCAGAAATTGTGGTTGAATGAGTCAGAGGGCTACTGGAGTCTGAGGCACTTCCTCCTAAAGGGTTCACTCACAGATTCACTTCCTCTGAGCTTCAGTGCTCAGACAGCAGCTTGAGAGGACCAGAAACATGTGGAGGGTAACTTAATTTTCTGGCATCAGGGCAATATCTGGGGGTAGGGGCAGAGGGAGACAGCATTGTGCCGGATAAAAGTGCTGGCAGAGGCTATTGTTCCTTTTCTGGGGAAAAAAAAAAAAAAAAAACATTTTCTGCACGTACACAGACCCAACAGGTGGATACCATTTCTGACCCTCCATCAACCTGGCTCACATTGTCCTGTGCTAGTGATCCTCTGGAACCCCAATTATGGGCCTATCCAAGCTGCTTCCAGTGGGTTTTCTGTACATCTGGCCTCTCTTGCCTCAACTTTGACTGCCCTAAAATCTCTCAAATAAGCATCATCTGGCCTCTACATACCCTCTGCCTCTTACTAATGGCCATAGGCCCAGCCCTAGTGGCAGCCAGCCTTTGTTCACAGCTTGGCCTATACTGGGTACCTCCAAGCCCAATACAAATAGCAGCCATCGGTATATGTCTCTGTGGCTAATATTGAGTGGCCTCAACCATAGGTGATGGCTGGCTTTGCACATCCTGGGGGCCCCAGAGCCAGTGGAATCAGTGGACAGCTTCAGATCACATTGGATAACAACTCTACCACCTCCATGAGCAACATACTCCAGAGGTGGACTCAGTGAGCACCAAAGTCCCACTGAAGCAAGTCCTGCTCAAAAGGGCCAACTCCTGAACAGTAGCTCCTTGCAGATGATTGGCCTGGGATTTAATCCCTTCCAGTGACACTAACAGCAATCAAGTCTCAATTACAAGACAGTGTACACAGCCCACACAGCAGTACACCTAAACCACCCATCTTGGGTGATTGACAAGGCTGTGCCATTGAGCTCTATAGGACACCTGCTATACAAGGCCACTCTACCAAGTCCCAGATATGTAACAGCTCTACATAATACATAGAAACAAACATAAGGAAGCAGATACATGCAGTAAAAAAGAAAAAGCTCCCAAATGAAAGAACAGTGGGAATCTCCAGAAAAAAAATAAATGAAATGGAGGCAAGCATCATGTCTGATAGTATGAAAAAGGACATAGACACTATAAAAAAACACACACACAGAAGTGAAGTATACACTAAGTAAAATGAAAAATAATTTACAGGGAATCAACAGTAGAGTAGATGATGCTAAGAACCAAATAGACAATTTGAAATATAAGGAGGAAAAAACACCAAATCAGAACAGAAAAAAAAAAAAAAATATATATATATATAGGTAAGGAGCCTCTGGACAACATCTAGTGTGCCAACAATCACATCATGGGTATACCAGAATTAGAAGAGAGAGAGCAAAAATTTGAAAAACTATTTGAAATATAATGACAGAAAATGTCCTTTACCTAGTGAAGCAAATAGACATACAACTCCAGGAAGTGCAATGAGTCCCAAACAAGATGAACCCAAAGATGCCCACACCAAGACACATCATAATTAATATGCAAAATGTGAATACAAAGAGAGGACCTTAAAAGCAGCAAGAGAAAAGCAGTTAGTTACTTAAGTAACCTACAAAGGAGCTCCCATAAAACTGTCAGCTGATTTCTCAAAAGAAACTTAGCAGTCCAGAAGGGGGTGTTAAGAAATGTGCAAAGTGATGAAAGGCAAGGACCAGTACTCAAGATTACTCTGCTTAGTAAAGCTATCATTTATAATCAAAGGACAAATAAAGAGCTTCCTAGACAAGAAAAAGCTAAATGAGTTCATCACCACGAAATCAGTATTGTATGACATGTTAAAGGGTCTTCTTTAAGAAGAAGAAAAAAGATAAAAAACATGAATGATAAAATGGCAATAAATACTTATCTGTCAACAACTGAAATCTAAAACCCAAGATAAATGAACAAGCAAACTGAAATGGACTCAAAGATACCGAGAACATTTTGAGGTGGGAGATGGGTGAAAAAGGTAGAGATTTAGAAGTTCAAATAGGTAGTTACAAATAGTCATGGAGATGTAAAGTACAGCATAGGGAATATAGTCAAAAATATTCTAATGACTATGTATGGAGCCAGATCAGTATGAGATTTATAAGGATGATCACTTAGTAAATTATATAATCACTGGGTGTACACCTGAAACTAATATAATATTGTATGTCAACTATAATTGACAAATAAAAATGATTAAAATAATGGTAATAAAATAGATAAATAAAGAGCTAAAACAGCAATAAGCTCATAGATACGGGAAACAGATTGGTGGTTGCCAGAAGTGGGTTGAGGGATGAGTGGTGAGTAAAATAGGTAAAGGTGGTCAAAAGGTACAAACTTCTAGTTATAAAATAAATAAGTCATGGGGATGTGACATACAAGAGTGACTATAGTTAACAATAACATGTGAATGTTACTGAGGAAGTAAGTCTTAAAAGTTCTTACTGGAAGAAAAATATTTTGCAACTATTTATGGTGATGGATGCTAACTAAACTTATTGTGGTCATTTTTCAATATATACACATATTGAATTATTATGTTGTAGACCTGAAACTAATATAATTTTATATGCCAATTACTTCTAAATAAAAAAAAATGTTTAAAAAGACATGAAAATAATTAAATAATTATTTATCATTTAATGTAATTATGACTCTGGATGGATTTCTTTTTAACATTTTACTGTTTGTTTTCTGTTTGGATCCTTCCTTTTTGTTTTCATCCTCCTTTAGTTTGTTGATGTTTTCTGAAAACTGATTTTACCAACTTTCTGTATGATTTGTTTTCTGTTGCATGTATTTCTGCTCTTATCTTTGTTATTTCCCCCTTCTAATAGCTTTGGGTTTGCTCTGCTAATTTTCTACCTTCTTAAAGTAATATTAAGACTTTCAAACATTTTTTCTTCTTTTCTAATGTAAGCAATTAAGTATATATGGTCATTGAGCAAAGTCATGAGAGTTTTTTCAAAGTACCTGTCTGTGACATCTCAGGTTTGACCCTCACTGCCCGCCTTCCTTAAAAATTAGT
Source organism: Micronycteris hirsuta (assembly GCA_004026765.1). Classification (NCBI taxonomy): domain Eukaryota; kingdom Metazoa; phylum Chordata; class Mammalia; order Chiroptera; family Phyllostomidae; genus Micronycteris; species Micronycteris hirsuta. Next base: position 13,001 of record PVJI01015106.1, on the reverse strand, counting down.
CATATTATTCTGGTTCTTTGTATGCCAAGTACTTTTAGATTGTAACATTTGTATTTCGAATATTTATTTGTGGAGACTCTAGCTTCCTGTTCCTCTAAAGACTGTAAGAAGTTTTAGTTTTTAGTAGGCAATTAAAGTTCTTAAATTTACTTTAAAATATTTGTCTTTCTTGTTTTAGGCAGCAGTTCAAAAACCAGCTCTGTCATTTTTGTCTTAGGTTAAGCCGATTTGAGTCTGCTTCAATGCTTCATGAATTGCAGTTCAGCTAGAGAGTTAGGAAGAATTTGTACACAGCATTTGTGGCTCTTTGCTTGATCTCTGTTTTTTTTTTCAGGTCACTCCATTTTCCCTCGGTAGCTATTCTAGTTGCCCTGGTCTCTACCCCCTGTTTTTTTCAGATATGAAGTAGGCAGGGAGTATTGTTTGTTTCAGTAACTTGCACCATGTCACAACTGATGGCTGTCCTCAGGAAAAAAACAGAACTTGGGAAACTCAGCATGCATCAATCCCTTCTTGAAAATATGGACTTTCCTCCAAAATCTACCTGCTGTTTCTCCTAATATGTCATGTGGTTTCATTTTGTATATTTTTCTAGAGTTTTTATTTATCTTTTGGAAGGTTGCTCTGTTAGGAGTTTACTCCATTATACTAGAAACCAAAATCTGGGGGGAATTCTTTAAAACTGTCTTCTATAAAAAATATGGCATTTTCCACATGAATTATGTAGGAAATAATAATAAAACTAATGTTATCATCTAACTCTCAAATTTATTGAATTTTCATATTTATTATAAGGTAATCTGTGTATTGATTATTTCCAAGTTGCAATAAGAAATATTAAAGCAATGCAATATGGAAAGATGATGGGTTTGGTAGTTCATTTACTATTGAAAAAATGTAATATGGTCTCTGTAATACAGAACTACCTATATTACTTTGGAACAATGTTTGAAATCTCATTTTTACCATAGCAGCTTAAATAACAATCTTTAAGATGAAATATCACACACATACTACAGTTTAGATATCCCATCCACCTGCAATAATACAAACCACACATGAATTTGAATTGAATATATGCAATAAAAGCACCATAAGGCATATGTAAAACAATGTAAACAAGGAGTTCTTGGTTTGTTAGCATTTTCTCTCATATTTAGAGCCTGTTAATAATATTTAGTGATATATTCAAAAGTATCTTGCAGATAGGTATAATTTGTACTTATATACAAATGCAAAATTGTTAATAAATTATTTTTTGAGAACAGTTTTATTTTAGTAAATATTTATATTTGTCCAATATTAAACTTTACAATATGTACCATGGAATGAGTATAACCTTCATATAGTAATAATTTTCAGTTTTATGGCAAATTATTCTTTCTCTTATAATAATTTCTTTATAATTTAAGAAAAGAAACCAAATTTAAAAAATGAAAAAATCTATGATCCATATTCGGGCTTAAGGGAATAAATTACATTTGTAAACTTAAAGTATTTTAATGAAAACATTTTCAATAAACATTTCATCTATTTTTCTATTAAATTCTGTTCCAGTGGAGCACAAAATGGCATCAAGGCAGAATCAGATAGTTTAAAGCCATTATGTGGAAAAGATGATCTATTCATTTTCATCTGAGATTGGAATACTTAAAAATATTATTTCATTCAAATTAAAGATTATTTATGATGTGAGCGTGGGAATGACTGACTTTGTCATTAGGCCAGCTCATAATGGCAATAATGAATATGGGAAAAGCACTGTTGCTTTTAATAAGAGCTTCCAATGGCTAGGCATATGCAAAGGACAAAGAGAATAGACTAACTGAGCTAAGTACATTGTTACCAGCTCAGGCATTGGTTGAATGCCAGACAAAATTATCCACATGGCCACAGAGTGCTAAGAACCAACGGTAACACACTTTCTTCACAAAATGGTAGTCTACTGTTTTAAGGCATAATTTGTGTGAATTGTAATATTTATAGCATCGTTCCTCACATAGTAGTTTCAGTTACACACCAAATGTGGTTTCTGCATTATAGATTTTTATAAATTACATAAACAAACTCTTTACCCAACTTTGCCATCTCCCTACTGTTATGTGACCAAGTTTTCAGCTCACTCAGAATAGAAATTAAAAAAACCCCTCAAAATTGGCCTTTCTGTTGTGGCTTTTGACAGATAGAAAAAAACACATCAATGAAAATAAATTGGGATGTTTGGAAACAAAGTAACATCAACACAAGGGGAATAGAGAATATAAATTTCTGCTCAAATTGTTATAATAATGAAAGCTTAATAGGCAGATAGACTTCATCTCCACCATAAGCATTCTTGCTAATTGGAAATAGAGTTTAAGTTGCCTGGAATAAGGTCAAGTTATGTGATCCAAACATAATGGTGTATAACACTTGAGAAAAACAATCTGCTTTCTAACATGACAAGAATGATTTGCAGTTAATAATAAAGGGGAAAAGGCCAGACCTTTCAGATACCCTTGACTTCACCTAGGATAAAAAAGAAATCGCTTCTGATGCTATGAGCTACTTCTTTCTTCCTGGTCATTATTGCTTAGTTACATTTTAGTGATGAAATCTATCATTACTGACTTTATTGACATTAAAGTTGATTTATGTGTGTGCCTGGTGAATAAAAACAGCATTATGCCTGCATTCATACTGCTGAGTACTTGAGAAAGCAATTGTAGTTCCAACCTAATTGTCTTTTACTGGTTCACTTACCCTCTAATCTCAGTTTGAACAAGAACAAAAAAGTACTTCTCCTTTACCAAATCAAGTCACAATGGAGCACTGCTGCCTCTAAAGGTTTGTTGTTGCTGCTTGATGTTGTAGGTGAAGGAGTTTAAATTTATTTATAATTTTCACATATTACCACTAGAAAGTCATATATATTTTAAACAGAATTCTGTATTTTAAACCCTTGCCAAGTTTTCTTTAGATACCAAAATAAATAATAAATGTACATGATAAATTGTAGACAAATGTTCCCATTTATTTTCATTGCTTTCCTTCCCATGGTCAAAAATCACAAAAAGACTAATTTTGAGAATTTTCAATTTTATTATTAGTATAAGTAAACAAAGATGTATTATCAATGAATTAGTGAAATTTTCATTTTCAGTATGAAATTATTAATGTCTTAATACTTGGTTTATTGCATAACTGGGTATTTCATCTCCTATTCATTTTATTATGGGGATAAAAATATTGATAAATTTCTAAGAATATGCTTAAAACCATTTCTAAATTAATCAGCCCTGAAATCACTGGTAAAATACATAATAGATATTACAATGGAGAACACCGCTGTTAAGTAAGATAAGTAATAGATAAGTAATTTTAAGTTATTTTTAGATTAGAGGAAAGGCAGCTGGGGTTGCTTGGAGGGCCATTCGACCATGGTGACTGCCCAGCCATCCTAGCTCCCACGCATTTTTATAGGCATTTCCTATATTAAAATGTATTTAAATATTATTTTGTTTTGGCATCTTGTTTTTTAATAGGCCAGGACCAACTCATCCAAACAATATTGATTTCAAAATTTCTAGGAAAAGAAAAAAAAGACTGGAGTGATATAAAAAACATATTTAACTACAACAGTATAGGCATAGAGAGTTAAAGTGAATACCAACCAAACAGACTCTAACTGTAAAAGACTAATGGTTGAACTTGTGAAGAATGCTTTAGATAGGAATACATATTACTGTGATATTTTACAATAAAAATGAGCAGGAAATACTGATCTAAATGATTTCTAATATTCATTTAAGTGATACAATTTTGTGAGCAATGCCAATGTTATTTTTGCATAATATTAATAAATTTCAAGGAACCAATCCTATTGTAACTTGATTTTGATTTTATTTTAAATTTACTTTATATAGTGCTTTAAAGGGTCTCACTGGTGACCTACCATCTACTTCTCCATACAATCAAAAATAAATACTTATCATTATATGGGGAAGAAAGAGAAAGAGAAAAGAAAGGAGGACAAGAGAGGGAGAGGAGCATAGAGAGAAAAGGAGGGGAGAGAGGGGAGAAGACAGAGGGAGGCAGAAAGAGACGGAGAGAGAACACGAAAACTAAAACAACAGTGTAGCTGACATGGGCATTCCATTCTCTTAAATCCTTATTTTGTCTTCCATACAGAACTGTCTCTATTAGTTAATATCCTAGCATCATTTCAATTTTTTGATGAAATTTTAACTTTCAGTTCATGGAGCCTGAGATTTAGAGGCATTCATAGTAATCTGCAATAACACAGAGTCCATGCTGTGAAACGAGATAAAACTGGATTGGAATCTTGGCTCTAGGTTTAGTAACTGTGTGGCCCATGACAATTTACTTAGTGTCTCTATGCATAAGTCTCCTATAAGAAAGATGTGGAAATAAAATGACGTATTTTTAGATCTATTTTAAAGACTAAATGAGACATTACATGCAAAATATAGAGCACAATAATGCATTTAATGAATGTTTGTTGTCATTATCATTATGTCATCTAGCTAAAATATGACAAAGAACACGAGTCATATTTACCAGAAATCTTAAGTTTTGAGCAAGAAGCAACATTCTTGCCTGCATCTTCACTGCCTAGGAGAATAGCTAACCTCAGTTTATAATAGGCAATATAAGTGAGGTTCATTTTTTTCTATTTAATTATCTCTTTTTTCCATTTGAAAAATCCTTACTCAATTTCCCCAAAAAATGTCATTACAAATTTTTTATACTTACTGGTTTAGGCTTAAAAATTCTTGAAATGATTTATGTCCAAGAAAGAGAAATGGAGGCTATAGTTTTACAAAGAACTTTCCTAGCTAGTTCAAAAAAACTCTGGCAAGTATATTAGTTCACAGCAGCCAGACACTGGAAAATATAATCTTTTGAATAAAATGGTTCATAGAAAATTAGTTTTAAAATTCTAGTGTTTTATAATGCAAATGTGATGCATCTATAAATAATGCAAATGTGATGGTGTGTATATGATGCATGAGTTTTAAGGAACAACATAACTAGAAAAAATACAAATTTGAATAATGAATATGGATTTTTCTATACTTGCAAATGTGAGATCTATTATCTTTTAAAAATGCTACTTATAGCCCTGGCTGGTGTAGCTCAATGGATTGAGCGCGGACTGGGAACCAGACGATCCCAGTTCGATTCCCAGTCAGGGCACATGCCTGGGTTGCGGGCCAGGTCCCCTGTGAGGGCCATGTGAGAGGCAACCATACATTGCTGTTTCTCTCCTTCTCTGTCTCCCTCCCTTCTCCTCTCTCTAAAAATAAATAAATAAAATCTTAAAAAAAAAAAAACTACCCTTTAAAAAAATGCTACTTATAAAAAAATAAAATACCGCTTATGCTTCTGTGTAAAAAATTATCTTAACTACTTGACAAATACTACCCTATGATTAAAACATTATTTAATTTTGAGCCAAATTCCAAAAATATGATTGTGTCCTAGATCTTACTTTTAAACTTAAAGGGATGTCTAAAGCTCTTACAAGTTGTTTTGTCTATTATATTATAGAATGGCATGGCTTGTAGACTCTAAAGTAAACAAACTAGTATTAGTACATAGGTAGATTGCAAAATCCTTGGTGGCTTAACTTGTGTGCTGGAGTTTCCCAATACAGCAAACCAGACTGAACTGCTCCAGTCACTAAAGGGTGACTTCATACTGTCTTAATCTATAAGGAAAAAAATATCATTCTCCCTGGTATAACTTCAAACTTGTAAAATGAGGCATGAGGTAAATGTTATTTTTTTGAACTATAAAATATTTTTATTGTATTTTTCCATTACCATTTATCCTCCTTATACCCTTTCCCCCCTACAATCACCACACTGTTATCCATGTCCATGAGTCCTTTTTTCTCTTTGCTCCATCCCTACACTCTCTAATGCACCCTCCAGAGCTGTCACCCTGTTCTCTATCTATGAGTCTGATTCTATGTTGCTTGTTAGTTCAGTTTGTTCATTAGTTTCCTCATATGAGCGAAATCTTATGGTAATTATCTTTCTCTGACTGGCTTATTTCACTTAGCATAATGTTCTCTAGATCCATTCATGCCATTGCAAAAGATATCTGAGGAAAAGTGAAAATGAGAACATAGCAACCCAAAATCTGTAGGACACAGGGAATGCAATGCAAGAGGGAAATTCATAGCATTATAGGCCTATCTCAAGAAACAAGAAAAAGCTCAAATAAACAATATAACTTTACACTTAAAGGAACTTGAAAAATAACAAAGTCCAAAGTGAGTAGAAAGAAGTAAATAAAGGTCAGAGCAGAAATAAACAAACTAGAGTCTAAAAATAAAAGATACAAAGATCAATGAATCCAAGAACTGGTTCTTGGAAAAGATAAACAAGATTGACAAACTTTAACCAGACTCATCAAGAAAAAAAGAAAGAAGACCTAAACAATCAGAAATGAAAGGGGAGAAATAACAACTGAAAACAAAGAAATAGAAAGGATTGTAAGAAAATGTTATGAACAACTATATACCAACAAATTGGACAATCTGGACAAAATGGACAAATTCCTATAAACATATAATCTTCCAAATATCAGGAAGAATCAGAGAATCTGAATAGCCAGATTACACCTAGTGGAATTGAAGTAGTAATCAAAAAACTCCCAGCAAACAAAAACCCTAGACTAGATAGATGGCTTCACAGGTGAATTTTACCAATAATTCCAAGAAGAACTAGTACTTCTTCTTCTCAAACTATTTCAAAAAAATTAAAGAGGAGTGAAGACCCCCATGCTCATTTTAGGAGACCAGCATTATCCTAATTCCAGAACCAGATAAAGACATTACCAAAAAAAAAAAAAAAAAAAAAAAAAAAAAAAAAAAAAAAAAAAAAAAAAAAAAAAAAAAAAAAAAAAAAAAAAAAAAAAAAAAAAAAAAAAAAAAAAAGAAAGAAAGAAAATTATAGGCCACTATCCCTGATGAACATAGGTGCTAAAATCCTTAGTAAAATATTAACAAACTGAATACAGCAATATGTCAAAAAGATCATATATCATGATCAAATGGGATTTATTCTGGGAATGTAAGGTTGGTACAACGTTCTAAAATCAATGAATGTGACACAACACATAAACAAAATGAAGGATAAAAATGACATTATCATACAATAGATGCAGAAAAAAGCTTTTAATAAAACCCAGCACCCATTTATGATAAAAACTCTTAGCAAAATAGGAATACAGGGAAGATATCTAAATATAATAAAGGTCATATAAGACAAATCTACTGCCAGCATCATACTTAAAGGGCAAAAACTACAAGCATTCCCCTCAAGATCTGGAATAAGACAGGGATGTAGGCTTTTACCTCTCTTATTCAACATAGTACTAGAGATGCTGGCCATAGCGATGGAAAGAAGAAATAAAAGGCATCCAAATTGGAAAGGAAGAAATTAAACTGTTCTTTTTCACAAATGACATGATATTGTACATAGAAATTCTTAAAGACACCATAAAAAAACCCTATTAGATCTAATACATGAATTTAGCAAAGTAGCAGGGTACAAAATTAATATCCAGAAATCAGCTGCATTTTTATATGCCAATAATGAACTATCAGAAAGGGAAATTAAGAAAACAATCCCATTCACAAGCTTCAAAAAGAATAAAATATGTTGTTTTATACAGTAATGTGATGTACAGGCTTGAAGCCTAGGAGCAATAGGCTATCCCATATAGCCTAGGTGTTTAGTAGGCTATACCATCTAGGTTTGTATAAGTGCATGCTGTGATGTTCACTCAATGACAAAATTGCCTAACAATGCACTTCTCAGAATGTGTCTCAGTCATTAAGAAGTATGTGACCATGTACTCTACTTTATTATCACTTATATCACAATTATGTAAGAAGTATTGCCCACGTAATAAAGTTCTGTTTGCTTAAGTCTAGTTGTACTTCAATTCTGCTTCATTTTCCCAAAGTCCAACTATTTTTTTTGTATTATCCAATTATTAAAGTGAGAAGAATATAAACATTTACATTTTTCTCCTTATTTTTCTCTTTCTATACATGGTCTCCATTCCTTGGAGATCATTGATATAAAAAAAAAAAAACCCTGACTCAGAAACATCTCTCATTCTAATATATCCAATTAATATTTTATATACTGTGCACATCTAACATTCTCCTATTTTACAGCATATCTTCAAGAATAGAGGCAATATCACTATATTTGTTTCATTTATATTCCCTCATATTCTTGTGTCCTATTCCATTAATGACAGTAGAGTAATGCTAACACCTTATTTTAGAATTATTCAAAATAAATGATAGAAAGTATCTTCCAAAGAATTTCTTGACACCTCTGGAAAGAGAATCTTTTAATTACCATAAATAATTTTGATCTACTTTTTCTTTCATTTTTGTGAGTGCTAGTCTCATTCTCTCTAAATTTCCACTTTCTTGCCACTTGGCTTGAGGGGATGAATTATATAATTTACTTTTTGATTTAGGTCACTCAAAAATGCCAAAAAGATGGTTTGTGACCACAGAAATTAAATCAAAATGGATCAAAGACCTAAACATAAGACTGGAAACAATGAATTACATAGCAGAAAACATAAGTACTAAACTTATAGACCTTAGTCATAGAGAACATTTTATAGATTTTACCCCAAAAGTAGGGAAGTAAAGGCAAAAATAAATAAATGGGACTATATCAAACTACAAAGCTTCTGCATACCAAAATAAACTGCCAACAAAACAAAAAAAGTGAATAATAGAATGGGAAATATATTTGTACACAACAGCTCCAATAAGAGGTTTAGATCAAAATACGTAAAGAACTCATAAAACTTAATGCTAAACAATCCAATTTAAAAATGGGCAGAGGATCTGAACATACAATTCTCCCAAGAGGACATTCAAATGGCCAACAGATTGTTGAAAAGATGCTCAACTTCACTGCCTATTAGGGAAATGCAAATCAAAAGTACAATGAAATACCACCTCATACTTGTTAGAATGGCTATTATCAACAAGACAGATAATGAATGTTGAAGAGGTTTTCAAGAAAAAGGAACCCTCATTCACTGCTGGTGGGAATGTAAACTGGTACAAACACTATGGAGAACAGTATGAAGGCTTCTCAAACCATTAAGAATAGAATTTTCACATAACCCAGCAACTCCTCTTCTGCTTATCTACCCCCAAAATTTGAAAACATTTATTTATAACAATACATGCACTCCTTTGTTCTTGGCATAATTATTCCTGGTGGCCAAAACATGGAAACAACTGAAGTGTCCTTCCATAGATGTCTGGATAAAGAAGATGTTACACATATATACAATGAGAACCAGTCATAAGAAAAGTTAAAATGCTGTGATTTGTGACAACATAAAGAGTATCGTGCTAAACAAATAAAGCAGACAGAAAAGGTCAAGAACCATATAATTTCACTCATATGTGGGATATAAAACTGAAAGAAACAAATGAACAAACAAGAAAAAGAAACAAAAACTCATAGACACAGACTACAGAATGGTGGTTACCAGAGGGAAGGGAGGTGCAGGAACAGGAAAGGGTAAAGAGGGTTAAATATTTGGTATCAGAAAAAGATTTGACTTTGGGTAGTTGGCACACAATGCAGTATACAGATCATGTATCACAGAATTGTACACTTGAAACATATATCATTTTATTAAACAATGCCAACACAACAAATTCAATAAAAAAATAAAAGTTCAAGTAAAAATCAAACAGAAACTGAAAAAAAAATTAGTTCAAATCATGAAACAAAAAATACAATTTTATTTAAATCACATGGGAAAGATAAAAATTAGATATTGATTCAGGAAACATACCATGTAAAAAAAGAAAAAATAAGAAACAGAAGATGATACCATATAAAATATAACTTCTCTGTGGAAAATTGTCAGTTAAAAAGTGAGTTTATATATTAAAATGGCTCACCAAGATTCCAAAAACATTGATTGATAGATATATATGTCTCGGAATTTTTTGGTATAATTCTGGTGTATGTGTGTGTATATAATTACATATGTATGTAATTACATATATATGTATATAGAACCAACACTAATATAAACAAAAAATGTAATCAGGTAGTATCAGACCTCTTATCTGAATATCTGACTGCAGCTGAAAATCATTTAGGAATAACTACAGGCAATTGAGAAGAACCATACAGTTTATATATAACTTGTTAGAGTAAAACACATTCACAGACATGCAAATGTCCAGAAAGTACCTCAGCTACTTCATCTAGGAATATTCTTGACAAAGAATTAACAAACTACATATTAATTAGGCCAGAGATCTGGAAGTAGAAAAGAAGATGAGATAAAAACACCAGTGAACAATATAGTTATATCTATATCTATGAGTATGCTGTTAAATCAGAATTCCTGAAAAAAAAGTGTGTTTTAAGAAAAAATTTTAATAATTTTTTTGAAGTGTCATTCTACAGTTTTATTTACAAAACCAGTGAAGGGCATATTCTTAGAATACCAGCTTTAATCCTTTTCAAACATTAATATAAGAAGCCAAATTGTAATGATACAGCAAATGAGGCCACTGGTATTAATACAGGTAGCAAAAGTCCACATCCAGGTGGTACTGACATCAGGGAAATTTCCAAAACCAGTCACTGCCTAAGAGTGGTTGCCACAGACGAAAGCCTGAAATAACCTGTATTCACAGGAGGGTACTGGCATTGCTGCATGTCATAATTGGGACCTCTCACAACAGTTCAACCAGGAACAAGGCAGCCCACAAATGCAGAAAATGTGATTCATGAAACATAACTAGCAGGCTTCTCCATATCGTCGCATTATCTGATCATGCGTAAACTTCACAAATGCATCATATTGTTCTGCAAGTTTTGTGTTCAGTATTTCTTCATACTCTTCTCGAACTTTCTCTTCACATTCTTTCAACAAGCGTTCACAGATCATTCCAACCTGCCGTAGACTAAATAAGGGCTGTTCTTTCTTTAATGGTGAGGATGTTGCAGATGAAGTCCCTGGTGAAGCTGGTCCACTGAGGAGAAATGCATGTGGCTGTGCATCAGAAGTACAACATGGGTCTGTCTGCTGGAAACTAGTTTCTAAATGTCTTCTCTTCTGCATGCATTTATACTCTTGTTTTATGTTGTACAGAATTTGCTCTTGGTTGAATATTGGTGTGTGTCTTGTGAACGGAAAAAATAAAGACATGACATAGGGAATAGATGTTGGATCCATTTTGTAAGCACAGAAAACTTTTCCCCCTAAAAGTTGTGCTTTTAATCAGGTACCTCTGAGTTGTTGTGGGTTTGTTCAAACACCGTAGTAAAGCGAGTTGCAATCTTTTTTATGGTGGAGGGTTTTGCCTTCCATTTGTAAAAAACACAGCACCTTGAGCTATATATGTTCTTTTCACTTCAGAGTGCCAGGCATAAAATAAACACGTAATAAACAGTAGATGAACAGTGAAAAGCTTAGCACACCACTTCCCACACCACCACTTGGTGGGGTACCTCGAGTCCCTGAATTTTGTCTCTAGTCTCTCCTGGTCATTTAGTTTTAGAATTGCTTCACACCTTCTCCTGCAGGTGCCAGTTCTGTTGTCCTACTTGAGTCTAAGCCTGACTCAGAGTTGGGGTCCCTGCTGGTGTCAGGCTGCCGTTCTCGTTTGTGCCTCTTGTACTGGGTTTCCGTGATGCCACAGTCAACCTTCTCTGAGGCTTTTTAAGAGAATGAGATGGTACCTACACTTCCCCAATATTTTGGGCTTTCTCTGCAAACCTGTTCTTATGAGGGTCGGTCAGGTGTGTGGTGTGAAGAAAATGAAGAAACAGGTCCAACTCCTCCTTCAGGAGCAGCTTTTCCAACCCCGCCCACTGATAACAAGAATCAACCTAAACTGATTAATTATTGGCCACTTATAGTCCTGGGGGCCTGTATTAAGGTTAGGGCTTCACTAGCTGCCAATAAACTCTTAGGTTTCATCTGGAACTGGTGTCCCACTGTTATTCTTCATGATTCTATTAGTCCAAAAAGTTCCCCCTATCTTTTTTTTAATAATTACTTTATTGTTGTTCAATTACAATATTTGCATTCTCTCCCTTCCGCTCCTCCCTCCCCCTCCAACCCCACCTCCCTCCCAAGCCTCCCTCCTCCCCCTTGGTTCTGTCCATGTGCCCTCCATAGTGCTTCCTGAAAACCCTTCTCCCCTTTGTCCCCTCCCACCTCCCCCCTGGCTATTGTTAGATTGTTCTTAATTTCAGTGTCTCTGGTTATGTTTTGCTTGCTTTCTGCTTTTGTTGATTATGATCCAGTTAAAGGTGAGATCATATGGTATGTGTCCCTCACCGCCTGGCTCACTTCACTTAGCATAATGCTCTCCAGTTCCATCCATACTGTTGCAAAGGGTATAAGCTCCTTCTTCCTTTCTGCTGCGTAGAATTCCATTGTGTAGATGTACCATAGTTTCTTGATCCATTCATTTGTAGATGGGCACTTAGGTTGTTTCCAGCACTTTGGCTATTGTGAATTGTGCTGCTATGAACATTGGAGTGCATAGGTTCTTTTGAATTGGTTTTTCAGGATTCTTAGGTAAGAATGCTATAGATTCTTCTATAATCCCAGTAGTGGAATTGCTGGATCGAAAGGCAGTTCCATTTTCATTTTTTAGAGGAAGTTCCATACTGTTTTCCACAATGGCTGCACCAGTCTGCATTCCCACCAACAGTGCAGTAGGGTTCCCTTTTCTCCACATCCCCTCCAACAGTTATCCGTTGCTTTGTTGATGATGGCCATTCTGACGGGTGTGAGGTGGTACCTCATTGTAGTTTTAATTTGCATCTCTCTGATGGCTAATGATGCTGAGCATCTTTTCATATGACTCTGAGCCCTCTGTATGTCCTTTTTGGAGAAGTGTCTGTTCATGTCTTTTGCCCATTTTTTCATTGGGTTTTTTGTCTTCCTGGGGTGGA
>PVJI01015105.1:0-42109 GCA_004026765.1 Micronycteris hirsuta | reverse complement strand
ATATCTCCTCTTTCATTTCTGATTGAGTTTATTTGTGTCCTCTCTCTTTTTTTCTTGATGAGCCTGCTTAAAGACTTGTCGATTTTGTTTATCTTTTCAAAGAACCAGCTCCTGGATTCATTGATCTTTAGAATTGTTTTTTTAGTCTCTATGTCAATTAATTCTGATCTGATCTTGGTTATTTCCTTCCTTCTACTTGCTCTGGGTTGTCTCTGTTGTTGTTCCTCGAGTTCTTGTAGGTGTAGAGTTAGGTTGTTTGTGTAAACTGTTTCTGTTTTTTTTAGGTAGGCCTGTATCGCTATGAACTTCCCTCTCAGGACTGCCTTCGCTGTGTCCCATAAGTTTTGGGTTGTTGTCAGTTCATTTTCATTTGTTTCAAGGAACTTTTTGGTTTCTTCCCTAATCTCATCCTTGACCCATTTGTTGTTTAATAGCATGCTATTCAATCTCCATGATTTTGAGTGTTGGGTTTTTTTTCCTTTGGGTTGGTTCCTAATTTCAGTCCCTTGTGGTCAGAGAAAATACTTGGTATGATTTCAATTTTCTTGAATTTGTTGAGGTTTGTTTTGTGTCCTATCATATGGTCTATCTTTGAAAATGTTCCATGTGCATTTGAAAAGAATGTATATTTAGCTTCTGTGGGGTGAAAGGCTCTCTATATATATCAGTTAAGTGTATTTCATCTAGAGTATTGTTCAATGCCACAATATCTTTGCTGATATTTTGTTTGGAAGATCTGTCCATTTTTGACAGTGGGGTGTTGAAGTCCCCTACTATAATTGTGTTGCTATCAATATCTTTCTTGAAGTCCTCCAAGATTTTCTTTATGTATTTGGGTGCTCCTGCATTGGGTGTATATATATTTACAATGCTTATGTCTTCTTGGTGGATTCTTCCCTTGAGTATTATGAAGTGTCCTTCTGGGTCTCTCTTTATGCCCCTTTTTTTTGAAGTCTATTTTGTCTGATATGAGTATTGCTACCCCAGCTTTTTTTTCCTGTCCATTTGCTTGGAAAACTTGTTTCCAGCCCTTCACTTTCAGTCTGTGTAAGTCTTTTGTCCTGAGGTGGGTCTCTTGTAGGCAGCATATGTGTGGATTGTGTTTTCTTATCCATTCAGCTAGTCTATGTCTTTTGATTGGAGCATTTAATCCATTTACGTTTAAAGTTATTATCGATAGGTACTTATTCATTGCTGTTTATTTTTTTTATTTATTTATTTTGTATCTGCGTTCCTTTCTCTCTCTCTTTTCCTTCCTTTCCTTAAAGCAGTCCCTTTAGCATCTCTTGCGGAGCTGGTTTGGTGGAGGTGTATTCTTTTAGACTTCATTTTTTCCTTATTTGGAAAAATGGTCAAAGTACTTGAATTAACATTTCTCCATAGAAGATATACAAATGATCAATAAGTACATGAAAAGATGCTCAGTATCGCTGATCATTAGGAAAAATGCAAGTCAAAACTATAACAAGATATCCTGTTGTATACATTAGGATGGCTGCTATTTAAAACAAAAAAAGAAAATAACAATGTAGATGAGGAGGTGTAGAAAATGGAAACAGGTACATTGTTAATGGGACTGTAAAATGGCACAGCTGCTTAGAAAACAGTATACACTTCCTCAGAAAATTAAAAATAGAATCATCACATCATACAGCATTTCTACCTCAGAATATATACTCAGAAGAATTGAAAGCAGGGTCTCAAAGAGATTTCTTAAATATATTTTATTGATTATGCTACTACAGTTGTCCCATTTTTTTCCTCCCCTTTATTCTCCTCTGCCCTGTACCCCCCCCACCATCACTCCCCCACCTTAGTTCATGTCCATGGATCCTACATATAAGTTCTTTGGCCTCTCTATTTACCATACTATTCTAAACCTACTCCAGTCTATTTTGTACCTACAGTTTATACTTTTTATTCCCTGTGACTTTTCCCCCATTCTCCCCCTTCTTGTCCCCACTGATAACCCTCCATGTGATCTCCATTTCTGTGAATCTGTTCCTGTTCTATTTGTTTGCTTAGTTCATTTTTGGTTTTGTTCTTTTTAGGTTCATTTGTTGATAGCTGTGAGTTTATTGTCATTTTACTGTTCATATTTTGATCTTCTTCTATTTCTTAGATAAGTCCCTTTAACATTTCATATAATAAGGGCTTGGTGATGATGAACTCCTTTAACTTGACCTTATCTGGGAAGCGCTTTATCTGCCCTTCCACTCTAAATGATAGCTTTGCTGGATAGAGTGTTCTTAGATATAGGTCCTTGCCTTTCTTGACTCCGAATACTTCTTTCCAGCCCCTTCTAGCCTGCAAGGCTTCTTTTGAGAAATCAGCTGATAGTCTTAGGAGAACTCATTTGTAGGTAACTATCTCCTTTTTTCTTGCTGCCTTTAAGATTCTCTCCTTATCTTTAATCTTGGATAACGTATGATGTGCATTGGGGTGTGCTTTCTTGGGTCCAACTTCTTTGGGACTCTCTGAGCTTCCTGGACTTCCTAGAAGTCTATTTCCTTTGCCAGATTAGGAAAGTTCTCCTTCATTATGTTTTCAAGTAAGTTTTCAATTTCTTTCTCTTCCTCTTCTTCTGGCACCCCTATGACTTGGATGTTGGAATGTTAAAAGTTGTCCCAAAGGTTACTAAGCCTCTCCTCATTTTTTTGAAAGTTTGTTTCTTCATTCTGTTCTGGTTGAATGTTTATTTCTTCCTTCTGCTCCAAACCATTGATTTGAGTCCCAGTTTCCTTCCCTTCACCGTTGGTTCCCTTTTTCCTTTATATGTTCCTTTATTTCCTTTATTTCATTTTTCATATCCTTCCCTTTTTCCTCTATTTTGCAACCATTCTCAACCATTTCTGTGAGCATCCTGATTACCAATGTTTTGAACTCTGCATCTAATAGGTTGGATATCTCTTAATCACTTAGTTGTATTTTCTCTGGAGCTTTGATCTGTCTTTCATTTGAGCTATATATATATATTTTTTGTCTTAGCATGTCTGTTATATAGTAAAGGGCAGAGCCTTAGTTATTTGCCAGAGTGGGACAACCCATTTCACTGTGTGTAGCAATGTATGTGGGGGAGAGGTCCAAGAGGGAACAATGCCACTTATTCAGTACTTGGCTGGCTTTCAGGCACTTTCTCTGCTACCCACAAGCAAATTGGGCCCTTCTGGTGCTAGTTCCAAGGTGTGCAGTTTTGTGTATATTCTAGGACCCTGTGTGTCTCTCCAACAAACTTTTCTGCGAGGCTAGGACTTTCTCCTGCCACCTCAACCCCCCACAGGTTTTTTTAGTCAGAGGTTTTGGGGCTTTATTTCCCTACACTGGAACCGTGGGTTGCAAGGTATGTCTCACTCCCCAGTTTTTCCTCCAAGTTTATCTGCACAAATGAGGGACCACCTGCTCTGCCAACCGCTGCCTTGCCCTCCCTGATCCTCCAGTCGCTGCCTTGTCCCAAGTCCTCTCTGCCCCTCCTACTGGTCTGGATGAATGTTTCTTCCTTAACTCCTTAGTTGTCAGACTTCCATACAGTTTGATTTTATGGCAGTTCTGGTTATTTTTTTGTTTTTCAGTTTGTTGCCATCCTTCTTTTGGTTGTGCGAGGAGGCAAAGTGTATCTATCTATGCCTCCATCTTGGCTGGAAGTCTCTTTTTGGATTTTTGGAATAGTTCGGGGCTAGCTTTTCCCTAAATGTTTGGTAAAATTCTGTGAAGCCATCCAGTCCAGAGTTTTTGTATGCTGGGCTGGGAGTTTTTTGATTACTACTTCAATTTCACTAGTTGTTATTGGTCTATTCTGGATTTCTGCATCTTCTCAATTCAGTTTTGGAAGATTGCATGTTTCTAAAAATTTTTCCATTTTCCCCAGGTTGTCCAATTTCTTGGCACATAGTTGTTCATACTAATTTCTTACGATCCTTTGTATTTCTATGGTATAGGTTGTAACTTCTCCTATTTCATTTCTGACTTTATTTATTTGGATCCTCTCTTTTTTTCTTGATGAATCTGGTTAAGGTTTATAAATTTAATTTATCTTTTCAAAGAACCAGCTCCTGGATTTATGGATCCTTTGAGTTGTTCTTTTAGTCTCTAGGTCCTTTAATTCTGCTCTGATCTTGATTATTTCCTTCCTTCAACTCAATCTGAGCTTTGATTGTTGTTGTTCCTCTAGTTCTTGGGGGCTTAGGATTAGGTTGTTTATTTGAAATTTTTCTATTTTCTTTAGGTAGGCTTGTATTGCTCTGAACTTCCTTCTTGGTACTTAGCCTTTGCTGCATCCCATGGATTTTGGCTTGTTTTGTGCTCATTTTCATTTGTTTCCAGATACTTTTTGATTTCTTCCTTGATCTCATTGTGAACCTATTCATTATTTAATAGCATGTTATTCAGTTTCCATGTATTTGAATGTTTTTGAGTTTTTTCCTTGAGGCTTATTTCTAGTTTCAATCCACTGTGATCTCAGCACATGTTTGGTATGATTTCAATTTCTTGAATTTGTTGAGGCTTGTTTTGTGTCCTATTATGTGGTCTGTCTTTGAAAATGTTCCATGTGCATTTGAAAAGAATGTATATTTTGCTTCTTTGTGGTGAAATGTTCTGTATATATCAATTAAGTCCATTTGATTTAGAGTGTCATTCAGTCAACAATAATCCTTGTTGGTCCTTTTCATGCTGTTGTCATTCCAACTAAGTTCCTTATATCCCCCATAAAGTTCCTTGTAGTTCTCATTGAGTTTCTTGAGCATCCTTATAACCATTTTTTTTAATTCTATGTCTGACAGACTGCTTGCCTCAGTTTGATTTAGCTCTTTTTCTGGGGATTTGTCCTTTCCTTTCATTTGGGGGTTATATCTTTGTCTCTCCATTTTAGGTGACTCTTTTTATTTGTTTCTGCATCTCAGGTTGCTCTGCTTTGCCTGTCTTTCTTTACAGGGTGGACTTCTGTGGTAGGGGTTCTTTGGGACTCAGTGGTGCAGTCTCTTCGATCTCCTGATCTACATGCTCTAGGGTTGCCCTTCATTCAGTTTATGTGGGCCATCTAGCTGTCCTTGGGCTTTGATTATTGACTGCTCATTCATTGGTGGGTTCTCCCCTCCAGCTGGCTGACTGGGAGTCACAACCCCTGCCATGTCTTGTATGCTGTGGTACAGGTGCTGATTTTCAAAGCAGTACTACCTAGAAAACCAAACTCACACCAGCAAAAATACCCCCCATCACACCAGCAATATCACAGCAATTAAGTGAAGATTAATGAAGCTGGAGAGAGATTAAGAATATTATAAAGTAAAAAATAGGGAGTATGAGATGATTAAAGGTGAGAAAAATGATTTTGAGTGGGAAGGGGGGGAATAATAAGAGTAGGAAATAAAAACAAAGTGAAGGAAGGGAGAAAATAGAATTTAAAATGTAAATAAACCAGGAAAGTTTGATGACAAAATGGAGTAAGAAAAGGGAAGTGTATAATATGAGGTTTGAAATAAAATTTAAAAAGTAGTGAACCAAAGGGAACAAAATTGCAGAAAACTACAACAGTGTCAATAACAATGACAGATGAGCAAAAATTAATAAAAGTGGAAAGAGAATAAGAATATTATATGAAAGAGAAAAGAGAATATGAGATGTCTACAGTAAAGAAAAATGATTTGGAGAGGATAAATGGAAGAGAAATAGTAAGAGTAAGAAATAGAATCCAAAATAAGAAAGGAAAAATAAATAAAATTCCAAACTCAAATAAGCATGGATAGAAGAAAGGCAAAATGGAATAAGACAGGGAAGAGTCACCTATAAGATTTAAAACAAAAAAAATAGTGAACGAAGAGGAATACAGTTAAATAAGAACCACAATAATCATAATATCTACTTCAAAGGAGTCACAATCTATAAAAGTGAAAAGAAAATAAAAATATTAGGTATATGAAGGAGAAAAAGAATGTGAGCTGACTAAAAGAATGATTTTGAGAGGATAGAGGGAGAAGAAATAGTGAAAGTAAGGAATAGGAACAAGGCAAAGTATGGGGGGAAATAAAATTTACAATGAATATAAGAAAGGTCAGAAAGAAGCTAAAATGGACTAAGACAAGGGAAGGGTAAAATATGAGATTTGAAATAAAAATAATATGGAAATCTAAATAAAATACAAATAATACTGAATTTGTTGGAATAGAATTGAAACAAAAGAAGAAATATTAAAAGGCTACGTGAAAGAAAGAAAAAAAATAATGCAAATCTTGAAGAAAAATGAGGTGGAATTCAGCTCAGCAGAGTTTGGTGTTTGCCTCCTGTCTTCTGTTTCTGGATCTGCCTCTGGCTTTCTATCAGCTCAAGGTCCTGAGGTGGGTCATCCAACTTCTGGTAGCACCACCTGTGTCACCTTCACCTGCCTCTAGCCAGGTCTTCCATTGCTATTGGAGGTGTGGGACAGCTGGGTCTCCCCTGGGAGGCACTGTTCAGTCTTTTGGGAAAATTGTGGGTGTGTTCCCCCTGCCCCTGCTCCACCCATCTGTTCTGTCCCAACTTATTTCCAATTGTGTATAGTTTTTGATGAATTAGCTGTCCATTCCAAGGGAAGGCCAATCTGTGTAAGAGGGTCAGCTCTTTCCTGCTTGATGCTGATGGCAGCTCTCTGTGCAAGCCGAGGCTGAATGGGGCCCTTGTTTCCCCTTGCTGCACCATTTCTGATCTCCTTGCTTTGCTGGCCTCAGTGGAAGAGGGCCCTAGGAACCAGTGCATTTTGTTTCCCTGAGAGAAATTCAAAATGGGCTCTTTAGGCATTTCTCTTTCTGTCTTTCTTTTGTAGATATGCACCCTGAAGGGGGTTCTTGAGGCTGTCTTGTCTAATTTGAGATCCTACAGGAGATGGGGGGCTGGGTGCATCCTTCCCTTCCCCAAAGTTCGATCTCTGCTGGGGAAGGTGGCTCTGCCTGTCTATAAATAATCTCAGGTGTTCCTTTCCAATCAGTCCAGTTCCTAGCCCATGTCCTCACAGCAGACACTGTCCTGACAGCTACATTGGGCTGGGGTTGAGAAATCCTCTCGCTGTGCACCTTTCTGATCTCTCTGCCCAGCTGTACTTGGTGGGAGAAAACCACGCCCTCAATCCTTTCCCCTTGCTGGCAGGGGACCTGCGCAAGGGATCCCTGCCTAGCACACCTCAGCTCCCCTTTTAAAAAGTCTCTCCTGACTAGCTTACGTCACTTTGCACAATGTTCTTTAAATGGGAATTTTCAGTGTCTAAGAGAGAATGCCATTTCCAATGTTTCTTATGTACAAAAATATTTTACTGATTTTCCATAAAATGTTTTCATTAAGGTCAAGAGAAGCTTAGAATTTTTAACCTGGTCTTTTCAAAAAACTGATGGGAAAAAATTATATAATGCAACACTACTAAGAATTTTGCAAAAGATGGTCTCCACCAACTTTAAAGAATTCCCAAGTAACATTTCTATTTTGATAAAAAGTGATACTTTTTGGGAGGTGAGGCACAGGAAAAATGAAGTGGCAGAATGAGCAAAACTAATGAAAACAAATCAAATAAAGCTGTGCTTAGCCCATCCCTGAGTTGTCAGGTTGAGATGAGAGCTTCAACAGAGTCTCCCAAAACCCAGTGTCTGTGTCAATCCTTAGTACACCACCTGTGCCCAAAAGAAGAGAAAGAAAAGAATAACTATTTATGAAGAAATAGAAACACATGTAATTGACAATTTTCCCCCAATGTAATAATGCTAGTAAAATCAGTAAAAAGGTGTTTTGCTTTTTTTTCTCTCCACTTCTCTCTCTTAAGGCCCACTAAAACAATTAAAAAAAAAATAGGGGATGAAACATCATCTTCAATAAACCAGGGAAATGGCCATGTTTTCAGTGAATGGCTTGGGACACTCACTCGCCAAATAGAGAAGGATAATGAAAACATAAAAATGTGCTACATAAGACTTGGAACAGGATATAGTTCACTCTCCAAATGAGTGTCACGGCCCAGTAAGGCATAACCAAAAATTCCGTCATAGAAAAATGAGTGATAAAGCATGGTCAGGCCATGGGGACAAAAAGAGTCACAAGTTGTCACTACAGAACAGGGAGCGAAAATGATGGCCAAACCACACTGACACTCTATTTTGGTACTTTTCTGGTGGGTTTCCCAGCCAAGGAAGAGGG
This sequence comes from Micronycteris hirsuta, assembly GCA_004026765.1. NCBI lineage: Eukaryota > Metazoa > Chordata > Mammalia > Chiroptera > Phyllostomidae > Micronycteris > Micronycteris hirsuta. Next base: position 33,961 of record PVJI01015105.1, on the reverse strand, counting down.
CAGAGAAGAAGGATGAGGGTGGAGGAGTGGGAGTAAGCAAACGTATGGAGTCCATGCAACTTAAATAACTTTTGTTATGAGGACACCAACCTTTTAAACTGGGAGCTGGACCCTCAGTATAAAGGGAATAAAATATTTGGTGAGAGGGTGTTAGCACATGTAACTAAAAAGGATGTTTTATAATGTTTTTATAAATGCATTAAAAGACTTAGTTTTAGAATGAACTATGCCACTGGACAACAGACAGACCTGGGCATGGCCCCCAGAGAGTGCTGCATTCCAAGGCTGTGCGGATATTTTTCTTACATAAGATCATTTCAGACAATAGGGGAGAATAAGACATAAAAAGTTCTGTCCAGGTTTAGCAATCAGAGTCCTGCACCCTGAAAAACCCCTCAGTCCTGAGCAAATGAGGGTGGTTGGTTAGCCCAGGAAGCTGCCACCACTCCCCCAGGACTCCTCAGTGAAGGGGATCCTAAAGGTCGTGTTCCTATTTCAGTTGGTAAATTGCATTGGGGAGAGGAATTAATCAGGAGAATATGGGCTATGAAGAAAAGGGACTCAAGTAAATGACCAAAAACATCAAGGTTGCAGAAATCTGCCACCACACCGGGCCTTTTAATTTACCCACTGGTAGGTTGTTTGGTCCCTGAGAAGCCTTGTGCTTGTAGTAAAATGGTTAGTTGATTTTAAAGCAGTTTTTAAATATGACCCTGTTGCTGAAAAGAGTAACAAAGATATAAGGAACCAAAGAAGGCTGCGGTTGTCAGATCGGATTCCAAAAAGCGGCTGGCACAATCCTATGTGACGGCAGAGGAAATTTTGGCCGTGAAAGCAGTTAGTTTTATTAAAATGTCCAAAAATATTGTGCCTAGAGTGATTAATTTTATTGTTGGATTAGCTGCCTCTCTCGAACTCTCCCTGGAGAAGTATTAGTCACTATTAAACAAAGCCCTGCTGCCGCTCCTCTCTGGCTTCTCCCCTGTAGTGGAGTGGAAGTAACAGTCAAGGCCACAATGAGATGGAAGAGCAAGTAAAGTGGGTCAAAAGTGATCAAAGGATGGGATGTCAAAGTTCAAGGTTTCAGAGCTAAAAAAATTACAATTAATTAAAGGTCCCAAATATTGGCAAGGAAATGAGCTGCTAAAGCTGAGTGAAGAACACTGTCATTGAAGTAGAGGACTGAAGGAATTCCTAAGGGGTTAATGCGGTCACTGAATTTTGCCCAGAATTATGTAAAAAGGCATAGTGAGTCATGAAGAACTCCATGGGATTTGGAGAACCGCCAGGACAGTCATCTATATTCACTGTGATTCACAACTCTCCTAAGAGAACACTTAGATTTGTGTTAGGGAGAAAAAGGACAGGTACTTGGAACCTAAATCTGAGGCCTATTGTGACCCACATATTACATTATGCAGTACTCAGAAAACTGCATTAAGTATTATAAACACTGAAATAATTATTGCAGCTCAATGTGCAAGATTTCCTGGCTTTGGTGTGATTGATCAAATGCCTCGGGAACAGAACAGCCAAAGAATCACTTAACTGCTGAAATGTCAACAAACCTGATCTTGAAGTAAAGCCATTCACTTCAGCCTCAGGATAAAAGGAACTTTATGGGGGGAAAAAATGACCAAGTGCTCACCATGTGAACAGCTGGGAAGCAAAAGGCAGAAGTATCATCATTTGTCTGTGTGCGTGTGTGCACACATGTGAGTGTGTGGTGGTGTTGTCCGACACTTGTCAACACAAGTTGGGGGTGGGATGAGGAGCAAATTTATTTTATTTCAACTTGTCTTGTTCAACTTTCAGCCTGGTCATGACTGGATGTCCGTGTAGGTGATTCTTCTCAAGTTTTTTCCACTTGCCTTTCTCATTTCTTCCATTATGCCTTCAGTGTAAATATTAACCAAAAACTGAAGACATTGAAAGAAAACTTCCAGAAACTGAGAATCACTATAACTATTTTCAAGAAGGTTGTCTTAATAAGAATAGCAAACATATTCTTTGTGCCAACCTCTGTTCCTAGTGCCTTCTATTCATCAATTTATCTCATCCTCACAGTAAATTTATGAAGTAGATATTATCATGACCGTCATTATATCGATCTGGAAACCAGGCATGATGAAATTAAGTAATTTCTTTGAGATGAAGCCTTGATTTGAACCTGGGCGTTGGGCTCCAGGGTCCCACTCACCAGTGGTCTTTAAAGGTGGTCCCCAAACCAGCAGAACAGCAGCAGCTGTCATGCCTGGGAGTTTGCTAGAAGTCCAAATTCCTGCACACCACATTAGATCTACTGAATCAGAAACTTTGGAAGTGGGGTCTGAGAATTATCATTTTAATGAGCTCTCCAGGGGACCCTGGTCCAGGCTCAAATTTGAGAACTGCAGCCTGATACTATCCTGCTCTGAAGCGACCACGGGGTAACATATATGGATACATAGCTAGCAAAGGTCATGTTGATAGTTTCTCCATCCATACTGAGGGTCAGAATAACTGTTGTTGCAGAATTTCTAGATTATATTTTTATCCTTAGGACCTAAATTCTACTAAAATGAATTCACTTGAAAACCCGTAACAGAGTAATGTTTGCGTCACGAGATGTCCGTGTGTGGGCTAAAGCAGAAAAACTACACTTCCTCTTATCTTGCACGGTTTCTACATCTGCCCAGTTTCTATTTCGGTTAGAAGGGTTATGTCCAACAAGCAGTGTGTTTTAAATCACAGAGTTTGGCCCAGGTAAAAAGTCACCCAACTTCTTCAGCATAGCAATTTCAGACACCCAAATCCGTGTGGCAGGACATCCGCAGTGTACCCCAGTGACACTTTACCAGATCATTTCAAATTTTGCATCTCCAACACTGCAAAAAGTGATCCTCCATCATTTTCAGAGTTTCAACAGTGTCTTTCCACACCAAATTAAGAAATAAAATGCCATTGCCTCCAGCTAAGGTCCTATATTTTTATTTTATTTTTTTGTTCAAATAATGTATCTACATAAAGAGACTGAGAGGAAGTAAAGCAGCATATTAACAGTGTCTGTCTCTGGCAGGTGGGATTATGGGAGTATTTTTTCTTTTTACCCTTTTATATCTTATGTCTTTACCTCTTTGATGAACTGTAGACTTATATACCTACCTCTTCACTCAACACTTATTTAAATGACTGATAAGCAATTCAAATGTATCATGTAAAAAAAAAAAACAAACATTTAATTCCTAGCCCTTCTCGACAAAATCCTTCCCCTTTCTTTCCTATCTCAGTTAAACACAAAACAAAAGAAAACAAAAATCCATCTTACAAGTGGCAAATGCTTGCTTTCATTTTCATTCCTTTTTTCTCACAAACTTATCCAATCTGACAGAAATCCTGTTTGGCCAAATATATCCAGAAGGAGAGTAATTCTCATTAATATGACCAAACTAGCCTGATCCAACCTACCACCTTCTCTCACCAGGATTATTGCGGTTGGTTCCTTGGTGATTCCGTTTTCATCTTTGTCTCCTACCTAAATCTATAGTCTACAGAGTAGCCAGGCTGAACCTTTTAAAATGAGTCAGATCATATTGTTCTACTGATCAAAACTTTACAGTGGTTTTCAAGAACTGTAAAGAGTCTGAGATCTGATTTTACCTGATTATTAATTAATAAATTAGCTTGTTACTGTTTCATAGATGTAGACAGAAGACACGAGACTCCTGGGTTCAAAACAAAGATTTCACTACTCATAGTCTGGCAAGCAACATAAACATCAGCATATTTGCATCAGTTTCTCATATCCTTCAAGCTCCGCGAGGGGATGATTTTTCGTATGTATAATGGGTTGCATTACAGAGAGGAACACTGTGTTCAAGAAACCCACCACTTTATAGAAAGCACTAAGCAAACCTGCTGTTTGTCTAGGAGAAAGATATCACTTCATCCATCGAGGTTGGTCATTATAAACAGGACTCTGAGAACTAGCCTAGGTAAAGCGGTGTCAGGGCCTTGCACTCTTGGCAAACTTAGCAAGACATGTAGGAGTGCAAGAAATTCATGGAAGACAATTTCTGATGTGGACTCTGGCTCGTGGGGTCCACAGCATTGTGGCTGAGATGAGACAAATTCACATGGACTACCAAACTCTGTGGAGGAAAAGGGATGGCATGGCCACCGTCTCAAGGGGAGAGCACCTCCGAGCACCTCAGCCACCTCTCAAGAGAAGAGCGCCCCGACCCTTGCCTTGACAGGCTTTTATTGCTTTTCTGGGCATATTACATTGAGGATGGTCCTCATTTACTATGCACAGGTTCGCTTTAGGTGGTTACATTTTACAGAAAACAAAGGAGAGGATGTTGCTAATTACATCAAAAAGGAAGGATATTTGCAAATGTAAAGGGAAAAGTGGTTGAACTGGTTACACTCATCCTTGGAAGGTTTAGCATGGATTTTAGGAAGTTACTTTAAAGATACACAGTAAATGTTTGTTGCCTCAATTCAGGGGAAGGGAGTTTTAGCAAAAAAGCAAATCTCAAAGCGGCCCAGATACCTTGCAGGCCTGACTTCCCACGGGAGAACCTATCCGTGGGTAAGGATCCTGTGTACCAGACCTCGCTTTCCACTGGCCTTTCCGAGTGGGAGCTGGGCCCATGCCACGCAGAACAGTCTCCTATAAATTCCTCTCAATAGTAACTTCCCATGTTGATCAAAATAAAAGCCAACGTCTTTACAATGATCTGCAAGGCCCTGCATGATCTGCATTTCTCCATCCACTCCCGTATCTTTCTGTTCTTATTTCCTATTACTCTATTGATGACTCACTCCACTCTAGCCACGCTGGTTTCTATGATGTTCCTCACACACGCCAGGCATGATCCTGCTTAGGACTCCTGGACTTACTCTTCTTCTGCTTAAAATTCTCTTCCCTCAGATATTCCCAGGACCTTGCTCAAATGTCACCTTCTCAGTGAGGCCTTTCCTGACCACCATTTTCAAAACTTCTAACCCCAAATCTCCTGGCACCCCACATCCCCCTTTCTAGCTTTATTTTTCTGCTTTGTACTTATCACTATCTGACCTACTGTGACATACTGTATATAATATATGTGTATATATTACATGTACTACATGTGTACATTCCACGTGTTACATATACATATTACATAATATACATATATAAGTATGTCTCTCATCCAAAAGTAAAGGGACTTACTCACTGCTGAATTACCACTGTCCAAACCAATAGTATAGCTCACAGTAGGTGCTCAATAAATATTTGTTGAATAAATTAATACCTTTTTCTTCTTTTTAACTTTTCTAAAATAATTGCTCTTATAATCATAAAAAAAATTACTTTTTATATGCAAGAGTTTCCTGAATGCAACAAGTTGTCTATACACACAAGAAACTCCAACCCCTGCCATGTCCTTGGCTGAAGTAAGAATAGCTAATAACAGTCAACCTTATCAAGCATTTACTACATGTTGGACACTTTATTTTCACAATATTTTTGTAAGGCATTATCCTTATTTTACCTCTGAGAAAATGGAGGCTCACTTAAATAACTTGTCCGAGATCACAGAGCTTATCAGCAGTGAAGTTAGGAATGTGGATGCGGGCAGAGTTGGATGAGGAGATAAAGAGGCACCTGCTTGAGGCTTCATGCTTTGACGTTCTTTCCTCAACATTTTCTAAGTTCCCTTTGAGTGCCTGGGACCAATAGGATCCTACTGTGCCATCTGGACAAGATGCCTGAGCCCAGACTGAGAATGAGAACATTCTAAATCCCATTCTGTCTCTTCCAAATGCTCGCCAGCTCTCTACCCTGCATTGGAGTCAACTAGATGCCAAGGAACTTCAGAATTCACACGTATAGTTTCCAGGAAAATGGCCCAGCAGTTGTTTCGGGACAACAGCTAAGCAAGTATCTCACTCCTGCTGATGAGTACAGTATTGCTCTCATAGGCTCGGGGAGACTGGGCCACCAGCATGGCTGACTTGGGTGACTTACTCCACTCACAGGACAAGTCCCAGGCTATTGGCTACTGAGGGTTCACTACCAACATTTGGCCATGAGCCACATGTGTGAGCCCTTCCATTGTCTCTTGCCTGTGTTTCAACCATCTGAGAATGGTGGGAGCGGGCTCTTGTACCCAGTGTGCCCCCACCACTGGTACACAGAGCTGTTCCACCACCCCTACCTCAGGGTTCACAGTTTGCATCCGGCATTCTCCAGGGGCTCTAGAGACTATAGCTCCTAATGCCAGTGGGCCTCCCCCTCATTGTTCTCACTGACTCTGACTGCTGTGGTGATAGTATCCTCTCCTGGTCAGCTTTAATCCATGACAGATAGGAATGGTGATGACTGTGCAAATGGGATCGTTCTCTTTGCCCTTCCCTGGGTACTCCCTTCCCTGTACTGGTGGAGACAGTGTGGGGCAGGCACAGGTGGGGCCCACACTGCAAGGGACCATATTCTCAGAGCTCAGTCATTGCAACTTGACAAGTTAGGGAGAAAATGTGGTTGGACGATGTGTCGGTCCAGTTTACACCATGAAACGTCATTCAGTAAATTTAACATCAGCAGAAAATGAATTATTGTTCTCATATTTTCTGCACACTCTGGTTAAGACTTATATCTGCAGTCATCATAAATACATACACAGCACAGAGTAATAAGGTTGGAGAGTCACTAACCCAATATTTATGAAGTCACAATTAAGGATGTGGCATCAAGACTAATTAAATAAGGGATTTTTGGAAACTGAAAAAGCAAGATGATCTCCATTGTTTCAGCACAAGCAAGTCCCAAAATGCCATGGCATTGTGACCACAGTGTCGTTACCTTTTTCTCGTGGTGAGCGAATAAACGTGAAGAGACGGTTCCCAGAACGGAGTAAGCAAAGATGTTGCCTGAAAGTAATAAAAAGCGTTCTGGGGACAATATTTTAGTCAATATTCAAGCAAAATAGCACAATCTAGCACTCTCCTCTTTGTCATCTGTCACTCTTCTTTAATATATTTGTCAAAAACGTGTTTTATTTTAGTATTGCCACTGCCTGCTTCTCTGTTGAGATTTCCACAATATTAAATAGTATGACTGCTATCGTGTTACGCTATGTACCTTCTGTAAAAATCTCCTCCCAACTTCAAATGAGCAGCAGTTTACCTCCTGATCCTTAGATCCCAGATGGGCAGCAGCTTCCAATTTGCCCCTCCATGACCTTTTTCCTTTATCCTACACTGTTTAACAGCCTTCCCTCTTCCCCTTGTTCTCATTCTGCAAACAAAAAACTAAATCAGAAACAGAAATTTCATTACTTTCTAAATCCCCTAAGCTCGTGTTTCTCAAAGTGTAATCTTCAGGCTGCCTTAATCAAAATCATTAGATGGCTTTTAAAAATGCTCGCTCCACCCTGCCTGAAGTGGCTCAGTTGGCGGGGCGTTGTCCTACACAACATAAGATCACTGGTTTGTTCCAGGTCAGTCTCTTGCCTGGGTTGTGGGTTCGGTCCTGGGCTGGGGCACGTATCTCACACTGATGGTTTTCTCCCTCCCTTCCCCTCTCTCTAAAATTAAATAAATAAAATCTTTTCAAAAATGCTGGTTTCTAGGCCCCATTCAGGATCTATTGAATCGATCCCTTTGGGAATATGGCCCAGGTCACACACTTGTTTTAATCCTCCCCTGAGGACACGTTTATTGATTTTAGAGAGAGAGGAAGGGAGAGAGAGCAAGAGAGTGAAACATTCGTGCCCTGACCAGGGTTGCACCTGCAACGTTTTGGTGTATGGGATGACGCACCAACCAACTGAGCCACCTGGGCAAGGCCCAGGTCACACACACTTTTGACCAACTCAGGTTACTTCTTTTAAATGACAAAACTTGAGACCACCAACATAATCACCAGGGGGAAAAATAGCAAAAAATCCACTAATGCTGCCAAACTTTGTGATATATAGAGTCAAGTACAAAAGCCACCACAACTATCCAATGTTGCGCCAGCTGATAACACAAAGTTAGCTGACACACGCAACTATGCTAAACACAGTTGTGTGCATGTGCTGTAGTGTCACACACGAAGTCTGTGCACATGTCGCAGTCTAGAAGGTCTTTGACTCTCTTGTTGCCTAGTTTCTATATCCTTCGAAAGCAGACACCCTGGGAAAGCCTGTGCTGCCTCCTCTTGCCTTCCCTACCCGAGGCTTGATCTCTTTTGGGGCCACACTTAGTTTATACCTCTTGTTATAGTAGTGATCACACTGTGTTTGTAATTACTGATTCATGAGACTATCGTCTCTCCCAGACTATAAAGTTCTTCAGATATATTGTTATATTTCCAATAATTTATTGTTGTATTTGTATCATAGTAAGTGTTCAATATTGTTAAATTCATGAATGAACAAGAAAACCAAGAGCCACAGACTGAAGTGATTTTGCAAAGTTTTAAATGAAGCATTTTAAATCATTTAAATGCTGCTTCAGAATCAAAAATGTCATTTGAATCTCCCCCTAAATTTTATTGATTTCCTTATGGCAAACATGTGTTGTGTTCAAAGTCAAAGGAGATTTAATGCAGGTCAGATCTTCTGTCACAATCCTTTCGAAGTAACATTGACAGTGAGGAGATGGTGCAATGTCGTTGTATTATAAAAAGGTTAAAATATACACTTGAGGTCATTTAGAATTTGGACTTCCAAGAACTAAAACTAGCCACATGTGGCATTTTACCTTAACATCTGCTCTTTCAGCCTTATCAGTTGAGCTATTTTTGAAACATTCCACTTTATTCCTTCAAAGGAATGTGAGCAGGAGTAGGATTTCTTTGCTGAGAGCATTTTAGGTTAGACCACAGAGGGGTAGTTGTCTGTGGAAATCAGATGACTGATGGGGTCAGCTGGAGGGCCCTCTGCTGGGTGAAGAGAATCGTCTGATCTTCTTAGGACTTTTCCTCATGACGACCTGCCTTTCCTGTGCTGAGGACTCCGGCGTAGCTACCTGTTTCCCCTGCCCCATCAGCTCGTTCCTCCCTCTGAATCCATTCTCTCCCCAAGTTCCACCACAGCAGACATCTTTCCCTGAACAGCATTTTGATTTTAGGTTATCTTAAAAATAAAGATGCTCTTTTAAATAAAACATTCTATAAAACTATCAAAGAAAAAAAAAACCCTAAATCAAAGGAACACCAAAAACTTAAAACAATTTATTTTTTCCCCTATGGAGTTAATGCTCTCCGAATTTTCTTTTCAGTAAAATACTTTCTTCAGAAAAGTTCAAATCATCATCTTCCAGGGTCAAGACTGGCTTTAAAAGGAAATCCTGACACTGTCCAAAGCAATTGTCCCTCAACCAGTTCCTTCATGCCTCACATTCCATAGTCAGATGCTCATTTGTTGGTTTAACGCTTGTAGACTTGTTTACTTATTTAAACATCTCTAGCCTTGGCTGGGTGGCTCAGTGGGTTGGAGTATCCTCCTGTACGTTAAAGGTTGTGAGTTTGCTCCCATCAGGGCAAATACCTAGGTTGCAGGTTCAGTCCTCAGTCAAGACATGTACAGGAGGCAATTGAGCCATGTTTCTCTCTCACATCAATGTTTCTGTCTCTCTTTCTCCCTTCCCCTCTCTCCCCCTAAATTCAATAAACATATCCTTGAGTGAAGACTAAATTTTTTTTTACTCACAGATGGAGAGCAGGATAACAGCTGGCAGGAGGGGAGGTTAAGGTATGGAGGGATTAAGCAAATGGAAAAAGGACTCATGGACATGGACAACAGTGTGGTGACTGCTGAGAACAGAGGGTTATAAGGGGACTAAATGATAATCAGAAAAAAATACAATAAAAATTAAATTTAAAAATAAACAGAATTGTACATGGATACTTGGAACAGAATATTATATCTTGTTTTAAAATCTTCCAAATGAAATCTTTACATTGATTTAAAGATTATTTTGTTAAAAAATAAAAATGCTACATATAAAACAAACAAACAAAAAGTCTCTAATACTGGTTATACATTATGACCCAACAGGGATACCTCAGAGTGAGGAGATTTGTCAGTTCTGTTTCTGAGATAAAGACAGTGGTGAAGGTTGCAGGGGAGTGAGTACAGGATGGGGAGCAGGACTGAACTAGAGTATCAGGGGCTCTCTAGGCTGCCTAGAGTTAGGGAATTAAAAATCTTCAGGCCTTATTTCATTACCTAACATTTCCCACTGGCCAGTCCCACTCAAAAATTATGCAAAAAGCACAGCTTTTCACCATATGTTCTTCAACCCCTTTGGCTAGAAATAGCCTCCAAGTATCAAAGTGGTTTTGGTATTCTCTAAGATCTTAATGCTCTTTAAAGATATTTTTATTAATTGCAGCCCATGAGTCCATGTTGGGATCAGAGACAGGAAGTCATGCTGGGCACTCTGAGTGAATTCAGATACTATTCACAAAAATAATAAAAAATGGAGGAAGAAGATAATGATGCACTACCAGTATGATAATTGAGCTTTTTATGTCACAAACTGTACACAGGTACAAGTTTTCCCACAGAAATAAATTCTACCAATCATTAAATCCCACAAACTGAGACAGGATGTATGATTCAGAGGTTTATTTTTACCACATTGTTACTAGTTACACTAAAGGCTCCAGTGTAAGTGATTGAATTATTCACACTTCCCTAGTCCTATTATCTGAAATACATTTGCAAATTAGGACTTTGAAATTTTATTACACTGCCCTCTTAATCTTTTCCATTGTTCCTACTCTCTCTTCCAACCCTCTGGCACAGCACGAAATTCCTTCCTTCTGCCTCTACATCATCAGGGCTAGTGCTTTAATATTCTTTACTATCTATGCAGTATCTGACAAAAAAAAAGCGGGCTGTGGTTAAGATTACATTCCTCTGAAACAGTTTAAAAGTGTTGTACATAGAATTGAATTAGGCAAATAAATACTTGGAATATATATATATGAAAGCTACAGGAACTTATGGTATAGTAGGGAAGTCACAATCCAGGAAATAATAGCCTGGTGAGAGAGGAAGACAAGGCCACAGGCTTTTGAAGAGGAACAAAGCACCGCAGGAACACCCGAGGGGGAAGGTGCTATTCTGGTCTAAAAGGAAAAGGGAAGTCCTCTGAAGAGGGGTGATGGTAGTTTACTGAAATCACCATTGGTTTTGAACATCACACTTTGGATAATTATAAAAAATATATATGAACTAAAATTTTTGCTACATAAAAGTTTTAATAAAATTTTAAATGTCAGGGAGAGAGCTTACTTAAAATACTAAATAAGACTAATTTATTTTTTCTATGTCCTGACATCTGTTTATAACAGGTATCAACTCTCTGAAAGACAATGTTCAATTTAAATGCCAGAGAGGGCTGGGTTAAAAGCTATATCTTATGCAAGTAAACCTTGTATACTTACACAGCAGCAGCAGCTTTGAAAAGACTGTCCCAATGTCAAAGACAAGTGCTAAGGCAGCTGGGTGTCTTAGAAAGGCCATATGGAGATCCAAAATGGCAGAGGAGTAAGTGGAAATTACACTAACTTCCTTCCAGGACCAATCTGGAATTACAACTAAATTGTAGAGAAATAATCCTTAATAATCAACTGAACACTAGCTGGAGAGAAGCCTTATAACCAAAGACAGACAGAAGAAACCACTTCACCACAAGTAGACTGGTAGGAGTGCAGAGGCAGCACGAGAGGGCTGGCCTGGCTCCCATGGGCAGCAGCTGAAGTTCCAGAGGGATATTTCAGCAGCCAGGGGGTTCCCCCTGAGAAGTGTGGGGTCTACGCCCCAAGCTAGGCTCACCAACCTAGAGCACCAGAGCCAGAAAAGAACCCAGATGACATCCAGCTGTGAAAAGCAGCATGGTTTCTGTCTGCCAGGGAGAGAGTATTGGAGAAGCAGAGAGCCTCTTAAAGGGCCAATGCACAAAAATTAATTTGCAGCCACTTATCCTGGGCTCTGGCAAAGGGAGGGCAGAATAGACTACAGGTGTTTGAGGACAGTCTAAGGTTGGTGGATCTGGGGAGAGAACTGAAGGAACAGCCACCAGGATCCCTACGCTGAGTTACTCCCCATACACAGAAGTCATCTTGCACAGGCAGACCACTCATCTCCAAGTGGCATTAGCCTGAGGGGAAGCAACAGCTCTGCCAACAGATATTACTCTGCCCAACCTCGTGGTGCTTCAGCCAGGCTGCTGATTACAGCTTGAGGCTATATACTGATTAGTTTAACAACGAAGTCACAAAATACAAAGTAGCCAAAATATGAAAACAAAGAAACAGAAACCAAATGAAAAAACAGGAGAATTCTCCAGAAGAACTAGATGAGTGGTGGCAAGCAATTTATCAGAGAGAGAGTTTAGAGTAATAATTTTAAGGATACTCAACAGCATGAAAAAAGACATAGAAACCATAAAAATGGACCAGTTAAAATAAAGAATGTAATAGCTGAATTAACTAATACACTGGAAGGACTAAACAATAAGATAGATGAAGCAGAGGATCAAATCAGTGATTTGGAAGACAAGGTAGAAAAAATCACCCAGGCAGAGCAGCAAAAAGAAAAAAGAATCTAAAAAAAAAAAAAATGAGGAGAGCTTAAGAATGTTTTAGACAACATAAGGCATAACAACATCTGCATCATGGGAACACCAGAATCTAGAGGAGAGAGAGCAAGACATCAAGAACCTATTTGAAGAAATGTAAAAGGCTTAAATGCTCCAACCAAAAGATATAAGGTAGCTGAATGGATAAGAAAACAAAATCCGTATATGTGCTGCCTCCAAGAGACACATTTCAGATAGAAATATACACACACAGGTTAAAAGTAAAGGGATGGAAAAAGATATTTCATTCAAATGGAGAGGAAAAAAACTGGGGTAGCAGTACTTATATCCAACAAAATATACTTGAAAACTAAGGCTATAGTAAGAGACAAAGAAGGACACCATATAATGATAAAGAGAACAATACAACAAGAGGATTTAACTCCAGTAAACATATACGCACCAAATATAGGAGCACCTAAATATGTGAAGCAAATCTTGATGGATGTAAAGACAGAGATCGACAGAAATACAGTCAAAGACAGGGATTTTAATACCCCATTGACTTCAATAGGTAGATCTTCCAGACAGAAAATCAACAAGGAGACAGCTGCCTTAAATGAAACACTAGATCAAATGGATTTAATTGTTATCTACAGAGCATTTCACCTCAAATAAGCAGAATATGCATACTTTTCCAGTGCACATGGATTTTTTTCTAGGATAGACCACATGTTAGGTCACAAAGCAAGTCCCACTAAATTTAAGAAGACTGAAATCATATCAAACATGACCACAATACTATAAAACTATAAATCAATCACAAAAAAAAACCACTGAAAAACACGGAAAGATATGGCAACTAAATAACATGTTATTAAACAATGAATAGGTCAATAATGAGATCAAGGAAGAAGTCAAAAGATATCTTGAAACAAATGAAAGTTATGACACAACAATCCAAAATCTGTAGGACACAGGGAAAGCAACCCTAAGAGGGAAATTCATAGCATTACAGACCTACCTAAAAAAAAAGAAAGACAGGAAGCTCAACTAAACAATTAAATTTCATACTTAAAGGAACTTGAAAAAGCACAACAAAAAAAGCTCAAAATGAGAAGGAAGAAAATACTAAAGATCAAAGCAGGAATAAACAAAATAGAGTCTAAAAAATACTATACAAAAAATCACTGAATCCAAGAGTTGGTTCTTTGAAAAGATAAGCAAGATTGATGAACTTTTAACCAGACTCATACAGAAAAGAAGGAAAGGACCCAAATAAATAAAATCAGAAATGAAAGAGGAGAAATAACAACTGACACCAAAGAAATACAAAAGATTATAAAAAATACTATGAACAACTATAAGCCAACAAACTGGACAACCTGAATGAAATTAACAAATTCCTACAAACAATCTTCTAAAACTAAATCAGGAAAAATCAGAAAAACTGAATAGACAGATTACACCCAGCAGTAATTCAACTGAAATTGAAGCAGTAATCAAAAAAACTCCCAACAAACAAAAGCCCTGGACCAGATGGCTTTACAGGTGAATTTTACAAAACATTCTGAGAACTATTTCTCACACTATTCCGAGAACTTCTCACACTATTTCATAAAATTCAAGAGGAGGGAAAGCTCCCAAACTCATTTTTGAGGCCAGTATTATCCTAATTCCCAAACCAGATAAAGACACTACAAAGATAATTATAGGCCAATATCCCTGATGAACATAGACGCTAGAAAATATTAGCAAACTGAACACAGCAATGCAACAGAAAGATCACACATCATAATCAAGTGGGATTTATTCTGGGAATACAAGATCGGTACAACATTCGCAAAACAATGAATGTGATTCACCACATAAACAAAATGAAGGATAAAAACCACACGATCATATCAACAGATACAGAAAAACATTTGATAAAATCCAGCACCCATTTATGGTAAAAACTCTCAGCAAAGTGGGGAAAGAGGAAACACACCTCAACATAATGAAGGTCATATATGAAAAACGCACTGCCAGCATCATACTCAATGGGCAAAAGCTACAAGTGTTCCCCTTGAGATGATGAAGAAGGCCGTGATGACTGTTTTCACTTCTCTTATTCAACATAATAGTGCAAATCTCTTATTCAAACCGAACTAATTAGCAATCAGATAGGAAGAAGAAATAAAAGGTATCCAAATTGGAAAGGAAGAAGTAAAACTACCATTATTCACAGGTGACAAGATATTCTCCATAGAAAACCCCAAAGATTCCACCAAGAAACTACTAGAACTGCTAATTGAAACCAGCAAAGTAACAAAATACAAAATTAATATCCAGAAATCAGTTGCATTTTTATATGCCAATAATGAACTAACAGAAAGGGAAACAAAGAAAATAATGCCATTCACAATGGCTACAAAAAGAATAAAATACCTAAGAATAAACCTAACCAAGGATTTAAAAGACCTGTACTCAGAAAATTCTAGGACACTGAATTAAGAAACTAAAGAAGATACAAATAAGTGGAAACACATACCATGTTTACGGATAGGAAGAACTAACATCATTAAAATATCCACACTACGCATAGCAATCTATAGATTCAACGTAATTCCTATCAAGATTCCAATGACGTATTTCACAGAACTAGAACAAATATTTCAAAAATGTATATGGAGCCACAAAAGTCTCCACATGACAACAGTGATCCTGAGAAAGAAGAACAAAGTTGGAGGAATCGTGCTACCTAATGTGAAACTATATTATAAGGCCATAGTAATCGAACAGCATGGTACTGCCATAAAAACAGACACATAGATCAATGGAACAGAACACAAAGCCCAGAAATAAACCCATACCTTTATAGTCAATTAGTATTCAACGGAGGAAGCAAACACATACAAGCTAAAGATAGCTTATTCAACAAATGGTGTTGGGAAAATTGGACAGATACATGCAGAAAAATGAAATAGACCACCTTCTTATGCCACACACAAGAATAAATTCAAAATGGATAAAAGACTTGATAATTGTTAGACCTGAAAGCATAAAAATCATAGAAGAAAATATAGGCAGCAAAATCTCAGATACTGTTCCTAGCTATATTTTATCAGATATATCTCCCCAGGCAAGAGAAACAAAAGAAAAAAAATAAACAAATGGGACTACATCAAACTTAAAAACGTTTTTCACAGCAAAGGAAAGCATCAACAAAATAAGACAACCCACAGAATGGGAGAACATATTTACTGATGCATCTGATAAAGGGTTAATATCCAGAATTTATAAAGAACTTACAAAACTCAACACACACATACACAACTCAATTAAAAAATGGGCAAAGGACCTAGATAAATACTTATCCGAAGAGGACATACTGATGGACAATAGGCATATGAAAAGATGCTCAGTGTCACTAAACATCAGAGAAATGAAAATTTAAACCACAATGAGATATCACCTCACACCTGTCAGAATAGCTATCATCAATAAATCAACAAGTGCTGGTGAGGATGTGGAGAGAGGGAAACCCTCAAGCATGTTGGTGGGAACGCAGATTTTGCAGCCACTATAGAAAGCAGTATGGTGATACCTCAAAAAATTAAAAATCAATCTGCCTTTTGTCCCAGCGATCCCACTTCTGGAATATATGGAACTGCACTTCTGGAATATATCCAAAGGAACACAAAACACTGATTCAAAAGAACATAAACACCCCTATGTTCATTGAGCATTATTTACAATCGCCAACATATGGAAGCAGCCCACCAGTAGATGAGTGGGTGACACAACTATGGGACATTTACACAATGGAACACTGCTCAGCTGTAGAAAAGAGGAAAATTTTACCCTTTGCAACAGTATGGATGGACCTGGAGAAGACTATGCTAAGTGAAATAAGCCAGTCAGAAAAGACAAATACCATATGATTTCACACATATGTGGAATCTAATGAACAAACTGAACTAAGAAGAAAAATGGGGAGAGGCTCACAGATGAAGAGCAGATAACAGCTAGGGGCTTGGGTGGGCGGAGGTTAGGAGGTGGAGGGATTGAACAAAGAGGAAAAAAGGCTCATAGGCATGGAAAACAGTGTGGTGATTGCCGAGGGTAGGGAGATATAAGGGGGCTAAAGAGTATTGGGGAAAAACAATAAAGATTAAATAAAATAAAATAATTTTTAAAAGATGGAAAGGCCATAGGTACACAGGTTTTGCCAACAGAGAGACCTAGTTCAAATCCTAGCTCTGCCACTTGTTAATCTGATGACCTTTGTTTTTTGTTCTCTAAATTGTTAGCTCTTTTCTCCTAATTAAAAAAAAAAAAAGTGTCACATAGACCTCTAGTGTAAACACCTAAGTACTGAAAAGCAGTTCCTGAAAATAAAATCACTCATTACAAATGCTTTTATTAATATATTTTATTATACAATCATTTTCCTCCTCTCTTTCACTGGGTTATATAAACTGTAAATATATGTACAGGTAGATTGGCTTATTATCCTAGTGTAAAATTTTTACTATTACATTTCTCACTTGTTCGTGGATAATAAATAACATTAGAGCACTACTCTTGGAAACAAGGAGGCACCAGTGAAGGAATCGGTGCTGGGTCTAAGGGCTGGAAGAGAGAAGAGGAGGTTTGGAAAGCCTTGGGAGAAGCAGCAAGGAAAACTTTCCATAGGTCACCTAAGGTTTTTGTTTTAAACCCATATTTTTCCTAGAGATTTCCTTTACACATCTGCCAAATATATACAAATTTTAAGCTGCTCTCTATATGCTAGTGTTCTTGATTTGTGTGCCTAATATTTACTTCTTCAAGGGCTTTCATATTTATGATCTTATGACACCACAGGAACCTGGGGAGTGATTATCACTCCCCGTGTGGCATTCTGCCAGCAAATGAAGATCGACCCCGGCTGAGTTTACCCTGGTACCCAGCTACCTGGTGGCAGAGCCCAGTCCTAACTCAGATTTTCACTGGGCTAACTTCAAGCTAGCGTAATGTCCTTCCTCTCTTCTTAAAATGGCAATATCACCCACTTTATCTGGGACAAAATGCCAATTGCTTCGCAGGCACTCTCTTGAATGCCCAGAACCTCTCTGCAAGCTAGGAAAGAGCATGCTTACTTTACAAATGAGGAAATACCAAGGCTCAGAGAGATTAAGACTTGCCCTAAATCACAGGTAGTGAACACCAAAGCCAAGAGGCAAACCCAGGTGCATCATTTTAAGTACCTCTCAAACACCATTTCCAAACCAATGTCACCTTTGTAGTCTCGCTCTGCGTTAGAACACGTAGCCTTCTGGGTGTGTCTCCTATCTGGAGTGGAGACTGCTAACACGCTCCCTTCTCCACCCACCATTTCACTGTGAAGTCCTTAAAACCCGTGGTTGGTTTACTCTATTTCTCCTACAATGCCTAAAACTGTAAGAGCTCAGACATATTTTAAGTGATTAGCATCACCTATCAAAAAGTCATCCCAGCCCCGGTGGGTACAGCTCAGTGGATTGAGCATGGGCCCATGAACCAAAAGTTCTCCAGTTTGATTCCTGGTCTAGGGCACAAACCTGGGTTGCAGGCCAGGTCCCTGGTAGGAGGTGCTTGACAGACAACCACACACTGATGTTTCTCTCCCTCTCGTTCTCCTTCTCTCCCCCTCTCTCTAAAAATAAATTTTAAAAAAGCCATCCCAAAGAAACCAAAGCCAGGCCTGTGACTCCAGCACTTTACTCCTGTTGGAAATTAGTAAATACAGGATGCATCCGAATTAGTTGGATGTTCAGACTTCCATAGGAAGGAAACAAGCGACCTCCTTTTCATTTCCCAGTGAAGTTAAAAAGAAAAATAATGATTTACATTTCCTTTGATGCCCACTGTTATCGAAGTCTTTGGGGTTGACCTTCTACATAAGAAGGCAAGAGCCAGTATGACTAGGCATTGGCAGAAACTTCTAGATGGTGATATTTTCTAATCCTACTATTTGATAAACAAGATTAAAGCAATTTATAGTTTTAAAAGCTCATTTATTGCCTTAGGGCCCTCTCACCCTTCATCAGATCAGTTCTGTCTCTTCTGTAGCTCGAACTGAAATATTGATTAGGGTTGGTTTCTCTTTGGATTTAATTTTCATACGTTTTTCTTCCATTAATGTTCATTGATGTCTACTGTTTTTCCTGGGAGCTCAGAACAGGAGTACACAAAACCTCAGAGTTGACCGTAGTTCATCATTTGAACACCCCTTTGCAAGGGGAGGAAATAGACTCAAACTAACAAGTAGCATCCTTGATCATAAAGTTTCAAAAAATATTTTGTTCATTTTTTAAAGAGGGGAAGGGAGAGAGAAAGAGAGGGAGGTAAACATCAATGTATGGTTGCCTCTCGAGTGCCCTCTACTGGGGACCTGGCCTGCAACTCAGGCATGGGCCCTAGACTGGAATTGAACTGGATACTCTTTGATTCACAGATTGGCACTCAACCACTGAGCCATATCAGCCAGGGCTCAAATATGTTTTTAAAATATGAGAGATTTTTGTTCTTTCTTAGAGAAATAAGTAAGGACACAGAACAGACAGCTTAATCTTTCATTAGTCAAATGCATTTGAGGATATACATATACATGTATAAATTTCTCTCCAATGTTTTATAATCCTTAGGCATCAAAAACTCCAGCTAATCTATTTTAATGGGCTAACATTTGGGCTGTGATTCACTGTCTCAGCAGAGCAGGCCATCAAGATGAATTTCTAATCTCTATTAAATGAAGATGTAATGAAGTCTAAAAATCTGGAGAAACATTTAGCACTACTGTTTCATTAATGTCAGGATGTGCCCACTCTCCCTGGAAATAACACAGGTGCAAATCTCATCAGTGGCTATTTCTGTCTGCCTCGGAACCAGGAACATGCAAGCTCTCATTCACTTGGACAATTCTCTTGGAGAGAAGGAAACTAACTTCAAATGGTTTAGTAATTTCCTGAAAGGAGTATCTGTCAATCAGTCTCAAGTTTTAGAGAAATATATGTACTGTTGCTGCTTCGTTCAATGGGCAGAACCCTCTTCCCCTGGAAATCTAAAAGGCTGGCTCCTTCAGATCCTTCAATCCTTTCCTAGAAATCACCTTCCCGATGAGGCCCTCCCCCACCACCCTATTTAAAAAGCCCTTCTTCCAACCACCATCTCTCTGCCTTCCTGTTTGCTTTTCTCCAAAGCATTTATTACCAGTTGAAAAATACATATTTTACTACTTTGTTTGTATCTTCTCTGACCCCCTTAACTGCAAGCTCCACAGGGTACAATTTTTTCTGCCATATCCCCAGTGCCTAGAACAGTGGTTTTAGTATTTATTGAGTGACAAGTGATGAATAAATAATTGAGGCTAGGAATCTTATTACAAGTAAAGCCATAAACTTAGAGATGTCAGTCAACAAGAGCTTTTACTCTAATTTTTATGGGCCAGAATTTATCTTCAGTATAATCACATACTCTTTTTAAAAATGTGTATCTGCCTCAGGCCACACACTTACGGAGCAGTAAACAAAACAGAATGCTTCAGGAGTGAAAACAAAGCTTTTGAAACTTATCCTTTCTTTTTAATTATTATTATCACTCAAGCAGTTGCTGGAGGGGATAACCTGAGATCAAATACACAAACAGTGGTGCTTTCTGGGCTGAAGATTAAGAGGAGGAGCACCCAGCTGAGAACCAGGAAGAGCTGCGTTTCTATGGAAGTGTCGGGAAGATAACTGTAGGTCGCTGAGAAAGTCCCTCTACAGTCCTGCGCCTGAGTCTCCCAGGTGGGAAAGCCCTTTCTCTGTAGGGAAAGGAGAGGATGTGAGAGTCAAAGAAAAGAGTGAAAGAAAATTAATTTGAAAAATATAAATATTAGATATTATTACTAAGTTTTAAACTTATTGATAATAAAGTTATGCACTTTTCCAATACCTCATATTGAACACAGTTTAGAAAAATGTTAAACCATATTGAACACGAAATGTTTTAAAACATTTGGATAGATATGTTTTCATTGACTTTGTCTTGAAAGGAAAATGGAAAAGGCAGTTTTGACTTTCCTGTGGTTGGATTTTATGAGAACAAATGATCTGATCCACAAACATAAGAAGAATTTAACATGTCTTTAGCACCATCAAAATGAATGGTAAATGAACTTGGCTATAAACTTAAGATTTAGTCCACTATTTTAACTTGGTCATAATCAAATTACATAGTATCT
The DNA here is from genome assembly GCA_004026765.1 of Micronycteris hirsuta. NCBI lineage: Eukaryota > Metazoa > Chordata > Mammalia > Chiroptera > Phyllostomidae > Micronycteris > Micronycteris hirsuta. The sequence continues at coordinate 13,185 of PVJI01015105.1, read as the reverse complement.
ATCTATCTCCCCATCTATTCATCCCTGAATATAAATAACTTCAGAATTATAATTTGTAGTATCTTTATGTCAAGAGATACAAGAACTGACAATTCTAATATATATGTTCAAGTTGCCAGGCCATGGTGGAAATTTCAGCCCGCTCTTTGGCAGACAAATATTTTGGGTTTCCTGTCTTCACTGGAATGACTAGCTCTGAGAAACCTCAAATGGGCTGGGGAATTATGAGCCTTGCCTTCCCGTTTGGTTCTGATACTAACGAACTACTGCATGTGGTTTTAGTTCACCTGCATTTCCTGGGACTAGGTTTCCTTCTATGTAAAAGGAAGAGAGTGAATTAGATTATCATAGAAACATCAGAAAATGTTCAAATTAAAGGAGCATTAGGGATCATTTAGCCTAACATGTTTGCGTTATAAATTAAACAAATTCTGAAATGCCTATATCTATTAGATATGATAATTCCGTTACTAGTCTTTCCAGTCATATTTTCTTATAGTAACTTTTCATTCCCTCCCCCCACAAAAAAAAATGAAATTAAGCTTAAAAAATACATGATAAAAGATATTATCCAAATAAATAAGATATGTCAGGAGTAAATTTCTGCCCTGTGATTAACAATGTTATTCTTAATGATTTCCCTAATCTGACGTGTTTTTCTCTTGCCTAAGAATGTGAAGTGGTGTACATTAAATGTACTTACATATCATTGCACTCCATCAATTCTTTTTGGAAAGTAAAAGGTGATGAAAAAACATATTGAGCCTCTACTACTTGGGAAGCATTTTATTAATTATCTTATTTAGTCCTTAAACCAATGCTAACTCTTATCATTTCCATTTTTATAAATTCAGTATCAAGAGAGTTAAATAATTTGTCTTAAAACAGATTACTTACTAAGCAAGTGAGTTGCAATACTAGGGTTCAATTTCAAGTTTTGTGGCCTCAAAACTTAGGAACTTTTCGCTATTTCACATGTCTTGAATAAATAGAAAAAATTTCTTTCATAATTCTTGAACTACCTAAGATGAAAACCACACAAGAACTCCATGACTTGACAACGCACAGGAAGAGAACAGAATACTTGGGTCAAGATGGAGGAGCTCCTTAGTCGGATATCTCTCCTGCCACACCAAAATAGAAGTAATGAATAAAATGTTTTTTAAACATTAAAAGGTACAGGACCACACTCAAAGACAGGAAGTGAAAATATTCATGTTGCAGAAGCTGAGGGAACACAGAGAAATAGAGATTAAAGTAACACAACCCAGTTGCCAGACCATGTATACATGCCTGTAACCATGTATACGTACTAGACAGGGAACTTCAGGGATCAGTGTAGGTACAGAAGCCGAATCTGCCACACACATCAGGGAACATGTGAGCCCAGGGGGCAGGACCGTACCGCCTGCCCATTCATACGAGTTGAAATAGCTTTCCTCGCTCACACAGTTACAACTATATGTATTCCATCTGTTTGAGCACAGAAAGATTACATGAGATCTGGACCTATATTGATACATAACTGCCATAGTTGCTGAAACAACAGTTGATAAAAATTTAGTATGTATTGTGGATGAAGACCATTAATAAAATAACAACAGATGAATTTCTTCTGGTTATTTATAAATACAAAATCCAGCATCAAGCTCCGTAGAAAAACACTAGATGAAAACTGACTTCTAGTTAACACACTTAGACAAATAAGGAAGAAAAAAGAAAAGGAAAAAAATGTACATTATACGACTTGAAGGAAAAGAGGCAAATGTAACATTACTTGCAGAAGATAGCATTGTAGAAATGAAAAATCCAAGACACTTAAAGTCAAAACCATTCCAAACTATAAGAAGTCTGGTACAAACATAAACAGCCTTCAATAAAAAAACATAGCTACTTAAAAAGTAGAATGTAAAAGAATATATATATAATACTCAAGAATAATGTAACTACATAATGATTAGCAAGAAAAATGAAAAGCTTCTGAAAAGAAAACTTTAAAATGCTTCTAAGAGACAAAGAAAACAACTGATTAAAAGAAAATCCTACCTGTTTTTAATATAACATTTATAGTATAAGGTTATTAGTTATCCCAAATTAATCTATAAATATAAAGCATCCCAAGAAAAATACAAGCTACTTTTTTTAGCTAAACAGATTCAAAAGTTTCTATGAGGAAACAAACAAACAGCAGTAATCACTAAGTCATAATATTCATGTTATAGGCTGAACAGTGTCCCCACAAACTCACATGCATAGGGTTGAGGGCCCACCACGTTACTTGTGACTGTACGTGGAGGTGGGCCTTTAAAGAGGTCACTCATTTAAGATGAGGCCGTTAGCACAGGCCCTAACCCCAATCTGACTGGTGTTTTTATAAAAAGAGGTGAGGGCACACACAGAGACACCAGGATACTGATGCACAGAAAAAAGTCCATGTGAGGACAGAGCAAGAAGGTGACCACCTGAAAGTCCAAGAGAGAGGCTCAGGAAAAACTAAACCTGCCAACACTTCGGTCTTTGACCCCAAACCTCTAGAATTGTTAGAAAAGAAATTGCTGTTGCTTCAGCCACCAACTCTGTGCTATTCTGTCACAGCAGCCCGAGCAAACTCACACAATGTGGTGTAGCCCCACAGCCCCTCTGAGTTCCCAACACTCATTGTACAAATACTCACTGAAAATCTGGTAAGAGTCATATACTGCTATTTCTGTATAAAGTGTTTTTTCCTGCACAGTATTTAGGATCAGACAAACAGTTGCTTGAGCAATTTAATAATCTTCCATATGGAGAAGTCTGGAGCTACAAGTAGACTGGAATTGACTCCACAGCAAAACCAAGTCATCAAGAACTCAACCTACTTACATTCTCCGGTTCAGCCCTCTTCCGTTTACGGGCTTTCGTCTTCGTGCTATTGTAACTTGTTGAAACAATTCAGCTGCAGAGTTTCATGCATGACTGAATCACACCAGCATCGCAAATAACTCTGCAAGAAGGGAAAGCAAACCTCACAGGGAAGGCACCAAGAAATGCTTTCCCAGCCCCACAGCTGACTTCTTTTCACTCTTGGTGAATAGTAAGGTGATATACGCATGCAACCATTCATTTTACGCAAAGTCACTGAGTGTTAAGTACCAGGCAAGTACTCTTCATAGGAGTTAGGCACTTTACTATGTTAACAATAATAATTGCTGGTATTAATAATATGGCCCTGAATGTTCAAAACAATCATAAACTGTTTCGTTGAGGAGAGCTACTTGCTTGAGTTACTATGGTACTCACCCAAGAGTACTCTACACACTGAAAATCCTGTTAAAATAACAGTACTTTGTTAAACTACTTAAAGTAAATAATCCAACCCACAGTATTTATTGCACATTCTCTAGATACAGGTCTAGGTGACATAAGGGTTATAAAAAGATTTCCTTTGTACTGATCTTTTTAGTTTTATTAGGGAAGTAAGACCTACATTCAAAAGAAAACGTGAGCAAGAATGAAATATTGCTATATCAAGTAATAGTTACTTTAAATTATCATTCTGATTAGTTGTCAGTTTCCCAAACTTTCACTCCTGTTCCTTTCATCTATAATTCCCTTCCTTTCCCTCTCTTCTTTCTTATTCTTTGAAACTCAGATCAAGGGTCAGCTCTTGTACAAAACTTTGTCTAACCACCCACACCTGCTTTGTGTACCCTCTGCACAACACTTCAACAGCACGTTATAAATTCTTACATATATCTGTTTGCGTTTTTGTCTCATCAAAGAGTATACTCATTCAGCCCTGGCCAGTGCAGCTCAGTGGACCGAGCGTGGGCTGGGAACCAAGGGGTTGCCGGTAATCCGCCCTTTCTGTGGAGAGCGCAGTTTAACGTGGGCAACAGCAGTCGACCCAGCAACCAGCGCTTCCATTCAAGGGAAGCACCTCATCACGGGACGAACTAGGACACGTTTGTGAAAGGACTTGTTGGTGATTGCTGCTGTAAGGTCAATGTCCAGGGCACCAAGCAGTAGTGCTGTGATGGCTTCTTGTCCAATGGCTGCTGCAGCGCTTACGAGTACTGTGTTTCCTGCTGCCTGCAGCCCAGCAAGCAACTTCTGGAGAGGTTTCTCAGCCTGGCAGCTGTGGCATTCCAGAACCTCTTCATGGCAGTCAAGGATTGCTTTGAATTGTGTTTGGCTGAGTGCAGGACCTCATCCGAGACCGGGCAGCATGAGAACACCTCTAGGGATCCCACAGCAAAGTATTGCTTCTGAGAGAGCCCTCCGAGCTCTTCTGGCGTGATGGACGCAGATGGTTTGCCAAGCGCACGTGACTGAAGCACTTCAAGCCAGGCTTCAGCGGTCACTAGTCCCTCCGAAGAAGAGGGAGTTGTCATGTGGAAACCTTGGCTTTGACCACTTCTTGGCTTTGGCCGCTTCTTGGCTTGTATTCTTTGGCTCATTCCCTGCTGGGCTTTACCAGATGGGACTAATCTGTAAAGCAGCTTGGAAACACCAGCGGGTTGCATTTGAAAAAGACAACTGCAGGCAACCTTGTGGAGGGGTGGGCACTTTAGGTGCCTCCACCATCGCAGCTGCTTGGAGACTTGGGGTCACTCACAGTGCTCATCGGGGCCCTTCACTGTAAAGTTATTTACTGGATTTCTTTGGAGTAGTGGGAAAATGATAATGTTTTATATAGGAAAATGCCTTGCCTTGATAGTTGAATGTATTCAACACTATGTTGTTGTTTCATTGTGTTCTTGAGATTCATGAATTATATCATCCCTTCACCCAGATAAAATGTTTGGTCTGTTAGAACATGCATATTCTCTCAAGGTAGTTATTTGGGTTTTGTTTTAACAGCATCCTCAGGAGTGGGCCCTGAACCCCTAATGCTGACATCTAAAATTGTCTAAAATCTCAAAGATACTTTTCCATTCCAATCTAGTTTCAGACTTCTAGCAGCTGGCACCAAAAGCCCTCAGATTTTTTCCTAGGGGTGTTTGGGATACTTACATACCTATGATGTGTGAGCATCACTTTTACTAGAGATTCTGACTTATTTTTCTGAAGGATTTTGTTCCCGTTACCTGTGAGATGACTGGTCTACTCAGTGGTGGTCCAGGGGCAGCCTCGGGAAAATCACTGGCAGCCTCATCTTCTCCCCTGTCATGGAAACCCTGTGTTAAGGTGACTCCTCAAAGGCTATTAAGTGGTCATCCTTTATTGCTTTCAGCTTCAGGAGCTGTAACAGATATAGATGTTCAGTTTCCCTGTGATTTAAGAAGAAGATCCAAGTTTCAAGCAAAGAGTTGTAAGAGATCTAACATCTACCCTCAGTGGGATGAATGAATGATCTCTGGACACGCAGTTGCTGGTCCACATGCTCCAGGCATGCCCCATGCTTCTAGCACAACAGTAAATCTCTCTGGGCCAAGCTCAAGAATGTTTGGTCTTCAGATCAAAACATGTCCCTTGAATAGTACCGCTCTTTGCTCTCAGGCATTCCATTACTACACAACTCTTTCCTGGAATCCCCCACTGACCACAGGATTGGGAAAGGACTTTTTCAATTTTTTTGGTTGTTCAAGTTGTTGACCTTAGAGCAGAGCACTAGTTTTACAATGTGTCTTCAATATATTTTTTTCCAATGGAGTTTTTTCCTTTGGTCCATACTTACCTTTCAGTATGTTTCTGCACTATGTAGTGGTCATTTCCCTTAATTTCCTCCTATTATATCTTACACTTACCTTCCCAATGTAGTTTGCCCCCATAAATAAGTTTTCCTAGAGGATAAACTGTATGTCTGGCCATTGTTTTTAAATGTTAGATCCCAAGAAATGTATTCAGTTTGCAATGAAATTTTCAGGTTCTCTGTATATTCATCAGTGCTAAATCAAACTTTGCATGTAAAAGAAATGTGCACATCAGAATGAAAAAAGAAAATCACTGCTTTACATTTTTTTACTATACTTTATTGATTATGCTATTACAGTTGTTACAACCTTTCTCCTCTTTCTCCCCCCTCCTCCCTGCGTGCTCCCACCCTCCAACATCACCTTCCGCCCCTTAGTTCATGTTCATAGTTGTACATAGTTCTTTGGCTTCTCTATTTCCTATACTATTCCTAACCTCCCCTGTCTATTTTATGCGTAGCAATTATATTTCTTATTCCCTGTGACTTTTGCCCCTATTCTTCCCCTGTACCTCCCCAATGATAACCCTTCATATGATCTCCATTTCTGTGATTCTGTTTCTATTCTAGTTGTTTGCCTAGTTTGTTTTTCTTTTGTTTTTTTTGGTTCAGTTGTTGATAGTTGTGAGTTTGTCATTTTACTATTCATAGTTTTTGATCTTCTTCAATTTCTTAGATAAGTCCCTTTAACATTTCATATAATAAGGGCTTGGCAATAATGAACTCTAATTTTACCATATCTGGGAAGCACTTTATCTGCCCTTTCATTCTAAATGATAACTTTGCTGGATAAAGTAATCTTGGATGTAGGTCCTGGCCTTTCATGACTTCAGATACTTCTTGCCAGCCCCTCCTTGCCTACAAGGTTTCTTTTGAGAAATCAGCTGACAGTCTTATGGGAACTCTTTTGTAGGTAATGTTCTCCTTTCCTCCTTCTGCTTTTAAGATTCTCTCTTTATCTTTAATCTTGGATAACTCAATGATGATGTGCCTTGGTGTGTTCTTTCTTGGGTCCAATCTCTTTGGGACTCTCTGGGCTTCTTGGACTTCCTGGAAGTCTATTTCTTTTGCCAGATTGGGGAAGTTTTCCTTCATTATTTGTTTAAATAAGTTTTCAATTTCTTGCTCTTCCTCTTCTCCTTCTGGCAGCCTCTCCTCATTTTTTTGCATTCTTGTTTCTTCATTCTGTTGCAGTTGGATTTCTCCTTTTGTTCCAAACTGTTGATTTGAGTCCCTGTTTCCTTCCCTTCACTGTTGGTTCCCTGAATATTTTCCTTTATTTCATTTTGTATAGCCTTCATTTCTTCCTTCATTTTGTGACCAAACCCAGTCAATTCTGTGAGCATCCTGATTACCAATGTTTTGAACTCTGCATCTGGCAAGTTGTCTGTCTCCTCATTGCTTAGTTCTTTTTCTGGAGTTTTGATCTGTTCTTTCATTTGGGCCAGATTTCTTTGTCTCAGTGCACCTGTTATGTTGTAAGGGGTGGAGCCTTAGGTATTTTCTAGGGTGGGGCAACCCCCTTTTCTGTGTTGTGGCACCATCTGTAGGGGAGGGGTCAGAGAGGGAACAATGCCACTTGGATGCTCTGTTCCAGCCCCACTTTCCATTACTTCCCTTGTTTCCCATAAATGGATTGTGCTCTTTCAGGTGCTGATTCCCAGGTGGGTGGGTTTGTGTACCTTCTAGGATCCTCTGGGCCTCTCCAACAAACTCTCCTGTGAGACTGGGAGTCTCTCCCACCTTCGAAACCCCTACAGTGTTTTATAGATAGAGGTTCTGAGTCTTTAGTTTCCCACTCCACCAGCCTCTGCCTTGCCTGCCCCAGTCCGCCAGCTGCCGCTGCCTTGCCACTAGTTTTCTCTGCCCTGAGCTACCTGTTTTCACCCCTTCTGCTGGTCTGGATGAATGTTTCTTTTAACTCCTTGGTTGTCAGAGTTCCATGCAGTTTGATTTCTGGGCAGTTCTGATTGTTTATTGTTTTTAAATTGGTTGTTATCCTTCTTTTGGTTGTGCGAGGAAGCGAAGTGTTTCTACCTACACTTCCATCTTGGCCGGAACACTACTTTACATTGTCAACAAAATGAAAAACATGTTATAGAATCAACAAACTATTAATTTTGAGATATTAACTTGTAAAAAATAAAAATCGTCATTACTTGTTTTTCATTATTTAATACACTTTCAACTTTCTCCTCTTCTAAATATTCTTTTTCTGCCCTTTTACTTCCCTTTATTTCTTTACTCTGATTCATGTAGTATCAAAGGATGATGACAGTCAGAAACATATGAATATAGATAAAATAGTAAACTCAAGCATTGAAACCCTGTTCTGAGCCAAGTACTTTATATATTAACCCTCACATACTTGTCTTTTCAACCTCTGAGGAAAAGTTATCATTTCGCACTTCAGTGTGTTTTAAATAACTTCCGTCCTAGAGTATAAACTTACATTTCATTACACTTACTTTACATCTCTTTCTCTATTAGTCTAAGTCCCTTGAGGGCAGGACCCTCTAAACACTATTGCATCCTTATTGTATCACCAGCACATCCCAACTCCGAGGGACCGGCTCAATGCTTGGGCCTGAACAAGCGGGTTGCCACGGTGTCATAATTTCCAAACCCCTGCTGTAGAAGAAGGTTATGTGTTCAAGAGTGGGTGTAAACACAAAAGTGAACAGCTAAAGGTGAGTCTAAAAACATTGTAGTTTGAGGTGCCTCATTAGTGCAGTAGGTAGCGCTCAGTCTCATAAAAACATTGTAGTTTAGGTGAGGATTATTACTCCTCAGGCAGTGTGTCCAGAAATAAAACATGGTTGTCTTCTGGTTTCTAAACCTTGTAAAAATGGTACCATAGACTAAATGGCTTCCTACATTTTGTTATTGAGAAATGCCCAATGCAAATGTTGACACCTGTAGCTTCTAGGTCATTGTTCTAAACTGTTGTATAATATTCTATCGTATCAATAGAACACAATTTATCCTTGTTCTTGCTGATAGACATTTAGATTATTTGCTATTTACTAATTTTTTAACTATTAAACAATTCTGAACATTATATAACTTCCCCTAAACACGTGGTGTATTTTCCGAAGGAACTATACCTAGAAATAAAATTGCAAAGTCATTAGACATAAGCAAATTTAACTTTACTAGATAGCTCCTGTGGTAGGTAGGATACTAGTCCCTTAAAGAAGGTCGTGTCCTAATCCCCAGAATGTGTGAACATATTCGTTTTCATGGCAAAGGGGAATTAAGGTTGCTGATCAACTGACCTTGAGAAAAAGAGGTTAACCTGGATTATCCAGGGGGTGCCCAAGGTCATTACAAGAATCCTTATAAGTGCAAGAGGGAGGGAAACCAGTGAGAGGAACAACCAGACAGATGGCAGTGTGAAAGGACTCAGCTCAATGTTCCTGATCTGGAGATGGAGGAAATGGGCCAGGGAACGCAAACTGCCTCTAGAGACTAGGGAAAATAAGAAAACAAACCCTTTCTTAGAGCCCCCGAAAAGGAACCCGGCCCTCCTGACACCTTGATTTTAGCCAGAGAGACTCATTTCAGACTTCTGACCTCTAGAGCTGTGAGATAATAAATTTGTGTTGTTTTAATCTACTTCATTTGTGGTAATTTGTTAGAGGAGCAATTGAAATTTAATACAGGTTCATATTACAAACAAATGTAAGCTCATATTAATTTATAAACTGTTCACATAAGAATATCAAACCTGTGCAGAATTTTTATAAAAGTTTATTTGAGCCAGAGAATACAACTGAAAAAAGACTGAGATAAAAACTTTGGAGAATAACAGTTTGCAATTTCTTTGCATTTGACACATAAGGAAGATGACATGTAGGTGGGAGGCGTCAACTTGGATTAAAGGGTAGTTCAATTTGTGTGCTGTCTTGCACACTTTAGAAGGAGTCTGGAAGGGGTCATTTCACAAGTGTGTTACTCTAGATGCACGGAAACAAAGGACAGGGCTTGCTGAAGGCAAAGACAAGCCTGGTAATAGAGAAATCATAGGCCTGGGGTGTGACCCGCCAGTTAGGCATTTATGACCAGGTCACCTGTGAGTTTACTTTCCATAGAACTGCTTTTTTCATCCACAGAGTTTACTAGCAGTATGTATAATGTTTGCTGTATAGATTCATTGTTTGTGCATGGTTTTAGGAAAGAGTATAACTATGTTTTCCAATATGAATAACTATGTTTTCCAATATCTTACTCAAGATAATTTATTGCATCATTTCCCTACTTTATGTAATGCCAATTCCATTATTATACCAAATTTCCATATTTAGCTGGATCTGTTTCTTAGTTTTTGTTCTATTCCTTTGGCCTTTTTATCTATCCTGCTATAATACCATATTATATTGATTACTGTTGTTTTATAATTTCTATCATTTATAACTTACTATTGTCTTGTGATTCTCTCTTCAAATATTTCTTATCTGATTTTCTAATATTTTTTCTTCTCCTATATCTCTTCTAGAAGCCTCTCAATTCATTTTCCATCTCTTACAACTATTCTATTTCTTGTTTTATTTAATTGCTTTCTCTATCTATGCTTTGCTGTGGGTGAGTTTAACACCCTCAGCAATTTCTTCCAATTAATTAATTAACCAATTTGTTTCCTTTCTAGAGTTTCTGTCATTGCATGACTTACAGAAGGTGGGGGTAAGGGGGAGAGAATGTTCCAGAATCCCAACTGGCAGTCAAGTTGATTCTTCCAGAAAGCAGCATTGTAGATAATAATCTTTTAAAAAAGATATTAGTATTCATGGTCATTCAGGAATGCCATGGGTTAAAGAGAATTTTGAGAGCTAGTGTGGAAATTTACCCACTATGTAGAACATTTTGTTCTAAGGAAAAATGTGCCCTGGGTCCCAAACAACAGACTTCAAAATGAATTTTTAAAAAGAGTCAGTTCTTAAGGGTGGAAACAAGGGAAGGAGGTGGGTTTGGATGGGGTGGAGGGGGGGGGAGAAAAATGCAGGCAACTGTAATTGAAGAACAATAATTTAAAAAATTAAAAAATGAAAACAAAAAAAGAAAAAAAAAGAAGAGTTGGTTCTTAAGGTGAGAACTGCTATTATAAACATACAACCACATAAATATGAGATGAATTTTGTTTATATGTGCTCCATAATCCTAACTCCCTGTACTTGTAAATAGATTTCATAGTGGCCCTCCAAATCATCTATTATCTTAATGACATCAACAAAAATGTTTAGTTTTCTTAAAGCCAAGTCTGAAGTCTAAAGATTTTCTTTGGCATAAAAGAAGAATTACAATACTAAAAAATGCAAATAGTCAGAAGCCATACTGAAGAGAATTACCTAAATGATTTTATAAGGGTTTCTGTAGCTATTCCCTTAATGATTAAGCCAATGAATACTAAACCAAATGCATCCCCCTTCCATACCACCACAGCTTTTTCATATCCCAAAATTTTAAACACTGTATCACTGGCCTTTAAGGCATGTTTTAAGGGGCATATTACTGATATATTCAAAAATACTACAGTGAGCATTTTCCCCAGGGATGCTCAAAGAAAAATTATCAATTAAAGAAAGATCATCTTTGGAGTCTGTTCACCTTGGCATTTTTGATATTTTTTTCCATCTCTCTTTCTCCAACTCAAATATTAGTCACTTTTTGAAAAGTATTATACCCTTCTATATTCCAACAGAATTCCTCCTTTAATGACCTAAGTTAGTGCCTCCGTCGTTCTATAAAATTCACATTTCCACAATAACTTCATTGCAAAGTAGTTACAAGAAACTAATTCATAAAATATGACCTAGCATTAACAAAAACACAATGAGTTACTTTTCTTAGGAAAATTTCATTATAAAATTTTGAGGGGAGAGAATATAAAAATAAAAGAATATATTTCCAACAATAGATTATCTAACAGCATTATAGATGATAAATATGATAAATGATAAATGACAAACTTACTGCTCCATCGCATTAAGAATCATGCATATAAAATTTAACCTGGTGTCCAGGAGCATATGGAATACTTAAATGCAAATTAAATATCCTCTGCTTTTATGAGTTTGACTAATTTAGATACTACATATAAGGGGAATCATGCAGTATTTGCTCTTCTGTGATTTTTATTTTACTTAGCTAATGTCCTCCAGGATCATCCACATTGTGGCAAATAGCAGGATTTTCTTCTATTTTTTAGACTGAATGATAATTTCTCCACATCCTCGCCAATACTTGCTATCTTCTGGTGGCTTTTGATAATAGTCATCCTAACCAGTGTGAGGTGATATGTCATTGTATTTTTGATTTGCATATTCCTGGTTTTGAATAATGTTGAGCATCTTTCCAAAAAAATGTGGGGAAACACAAGGAAACTTTGGGGGCTGTTGGATATGCCTCTTATTGTCCTGATAGTATCATTGGTGTTTGCATATGTCCAAATTCATCAAACTGTACACATTAAATACATATAGTTCTTTGTATATCAATTATACCTTAATAAAGCTGTTCAAAAATAAAGCTATTCAAAAAGTATAGATTTTTTTAGTCAGCCAAACAAGAACAATTATGGCTCCTATGTCATGGCACCTTTGAGACACTCATGTCATATGCAACTCACCCAAACAGGAGTACCTGCCAGACCCTTTCTATAAGGAGTGCTGCCTTCCGAGCCTGCTCATCTTCAGTACCAAAATGTTTTAGCAAGTTCCGTTGGGACTTATCTGGTGCCAGTAATGATCTTTAGGAATACTTAAATGGATTATAAAATTTAGGATTTGTGGAGATTGAAAAATAAAAGGTAAACTAAGAATGCCTGAACTCAAATTTGGGAATTGACTATGTAACCCAAGTTTCTCCAAGATTCAACTATTACAATACTAACAACTCAAATTACATTGATGCTTGTCTGCATTCTCCACAATAATTTCCTTCTCCTGTGAGTAACTTGAAAAATCTTGGAAGAGCCCAGAGTATGATTTGCAGATACTTACAAACCCTTTTGATGATCTCTACAACTGCCTCCAGTTACTCTTGTTGTTCCTCAACAATTCCACCGCATGCCCCTGCACAGCCCCCTTTACCAAACACTGCAGTCACTAAGCCAAGACTAGGAGATAATGAAAAATGGGGGTCAGAAAAGGCTCTAAAAGCTGGAAAAGTTAAGCAAGATTTTCCCATAGAACCTCCAGAAGGAATGCAGCCCTGTATTCCTCTAACACCTTGATTTTAGCCACATAATATTTATTGCAGATTTCTGACTTCCAGAATTGTAAGATAATAAATTTGTATTGTATCAAACCATTGAATTTGTGATCACTTGTTACAGCAGCAACAGGAAACTAGCACAGCAGGGACATGAATCTTCCCTGGTCCAATCACATTCTCCTTCCCTTTTGTTGGTTGGTTGGCGTGGCTTCCAGCTCCTCTATCATGGTCAGCACTGGTCCTGACCCAGAAGCACTTATTCCAGAATTCCTGTTTCTCCTCCTCAGATCTTTAACACT
>PVJI01015104.1:0-42110 GCA_004026765.1 Micronycteris hirsuta | reverse complement strand
TTCAGGTTTGCTCTTGTCTCCTAGTGCAAGGGCTCCCTCTGCAGGTTCTAGCAACCCTCAGATTCTGCACGGGAAGCTTAAGACCAGCTATGCAAGTACCTGCTGCACTTCTTTTTAGTTGTGAATGTCACTGTATCCATTGACGATAGAACTGAAAATGTCAATGTAAACACACTTCTTCAGTACATGGGTGCGGCACAGCGGCAGAGCCGGTGCTATCAGGTGGTGAAGGGAGTCCCGACCCCACTCCTCTCACACACACTCACCTGATGTTGTAGCCTCGCGTGGGCTCGTGGCCCATGGGACAAAAGACAGGATGCATTTTTAAGGCCCCACCGTAGTAGAGAGACACCACCTCTATGGGCTCATTCTGCTCATCAAGTGCCTGATGTTCCCACCTATTGAAAAGTGTGGTACACATGCACCAAGGAACGACCCTCACACCTTGCTACTGACCGGCAGGCTACATTAAGACTGGATTTAAAGTCTATCAGATCATAAAAGCCTGTATCAGATTATGTTCACGTAAGTCAAAAGATACAGAAAATATTTTGATAGATAAAACCTGGCTATATATCAACAACTATATGAATAAAAGTGGACAACTTGGCCGGGGTAAACATTGCAGTACCACATATAACATGGGAGGACACCCTTATAAAGCTCATTTACCAGAGTTCACGTGTAGAAAAGGTCCACAGGGGCAGCTGTACTATTGCATTAGCCTTCAGGCATTTTAAATGGTGAGGGGCAGGGAGAACTAAATGAGAGAGAAAAAGGATGGTGGCAAGAAAGTTGTTGAGAGTGGCCTAAAGTAAACTCACAACGTATTGGAACTATTTTTCCCACTTACTTTCCCATCTGGGGTGTGTGTGTGTGTGTTATTAGTATGATAAATACTAATTGAGAAGGTGTTTTTGACTAAAATCATCACAAGGAAAGTATCATGAATTAGATTGTCAAATGCTATTTCTTTGTCAAAAGAAATAGCACTTTATAAAAAAAATATCCATCAGCCTTCTTACCATGTCCTTAGTTTTTTAAAACAATTTTGTACATACCAAGAATATATGAAACACATATAAGTTACACCAGTGATGACTGAATCTGCTGCTGGGTTCCTCCCCCTCTTCGCCCATCGATCTATCTTAAAAACCTCAGCTCCTCCTCCTCATCAAAGCCAAACATCACAGTAACCTTCCCCCCCCACCCCCGCACTGGCGAGATATTTATTAGTATTGTTCATAGGCTTTAAAAATACGGTATTAAAGTATCACGGACATTAGTAAGCGTATACAAAAGTAGAAACATTAGTAAATTCCCACTTACCCTCACACGTCTTCAACGGCTATCAACGCGCGGCCTGTCTCCAGCTGTGTCCCCCACTCTCACTTAATCCGCACACCGCTCATCCTGCAAACCCCGGACGCCACCCCTGTAACACTTTGCCATTTGTCTCTCTGATGTAAGAACTCTTTTTCAAAAACATACCTCTCTAATACCACTAGCAAACCTCGGAAATATTAATAACACTTCCATAGTATCACCCTATTTCGAACATTAACATTTCCCAGTTTGTCTTGTAAATTTATTACAGTTGGTTTATCTGATTTGGGATCCAAATGACATCTACACATGGCGTTTGAATTCACATCTCTTTTTAAAATCAAAGGTTACATGTCTTTCTTTTTTTCTTTGCACTTTCTTGGCAGACATTTCTTGTGTGTGTGCTTGAGGATTTTGCTAATGGTATCATCATGGTACCATTGTACCATGTTTGTACACATGGTACATTGTACAACATGTTTTTCTGTTCTTTGTTTTTCTGTTTTGTTTTATAAACTGGTTAGATCTAGACACCTGCCCAGACTTGGGTTCAATTTTCTGGAGTGACAATACCTCGCAGGCGGGGCCACATGGTCCCATTTCGTCACATCGGGTGCCTCGCATCCCAGAAGGGTGGAGAAAAACAGAAACACAAAAGAGGGACCCACTGCATCGAGGGTGGCCTTAAGGGCGACCAAGCAAAAAAGACAATTATTTTCTGATCAAACATTGAATGATTCTGGACAAAATCTACTTAACTAGATCTACTACTTCACTGTGTTCGGCGTTGCTGGAGGGGCTCTGAGTGTAGCAGGGGGGTGAGTCAGCCAGGGCTGGAGACCCTCATGCCGTGAACTTGTAGACACTTCCTGTGAAGGACTTCACCGGTCCTCCACAAAAGAGAGATGATAAAAATCTATGTAATGCAAGACACAGTCATGTTTTCCACTTGGAGCTGTTGATGACCGGAGTGATCATGGAAGTTGGGAGAAACGTGGGGCCCCTCGAAGCTGGGAGTCAGGACGAGAGAGGGGTTGAGGACATAATTAGTGTCTGTGGTCTCACGGGCAGTTAGTGAGAGGAAGAGAGGGAGGCTGGAGCCCAGAATCATAGAGTGGTATGGAAGCAAAAGGGAAATATATAATTATGAAAATAGAGATGAAAAGAATTAAGTCAGTAATAAAATATAGTTTAAAAGTTCTCCTCCCTCTTTTAAGGCCTTGTTTTCTCTAGAAGTATTTTAGGGTTCCTAAGTACAAAGGAAAGGATGGGCTGTTTTTCTAGATAAACAATGTCATCATTTCTTAAAATCCATGGTTTTTGCACTGTAGAAAGCTGTGAGCTATTCAGTATTTATCTCCTAGCGGACAGGAACACAGCAAGGCCCGGAGCAAAGAGCTTGGGAGATTGAGGTCCAAAGCCTGCTTCTGGTCTTTTTTTTTTCTTCATAACCTTATTGAGACATTTAATATAACATCGACATCACCCATTTCAAGAGTACAATTCAGTGATTGTTTAGTGAATTTACCAAGTTACACAGCCATTGCTGTAAATCAGTTTTTGAACATTTTCTCCCTCCCAGTGAGATCTCTCACGCCCATCTACAGCGAGTCTTGTTCCCTGGCCCAAGGCAACCATTGATGTACTGTCTCTATAGATTTGCCTTTTCTGGACATTTTATATAAATGAAATCAGACAATATGTGTTCTCAAGAATCTGGCTTCTTTTACTGCAAATAATGTTATGGGGGTTCATCCATGTCCAAACATGCATCTGTAGTTCATTTCTTTTTGTTGCTGAATGTCCCACATTTTGTCTGTCCCTTTATTGGGCCCGTGGGTGGACATTTAGGTTGTTTCCATTTGGGGGCTATTATGAACAATACTGCTAAGAGCACTTGTCTGTAAGTCTTGACATCGACATATGTTTTCATTTTCCTTGGGTGTATACCTAGGAGTGATATTACTAGATCATAAGGTAAATTTATGTTGAACTTTTTAAAGAATTAACTGCCAAAATGTTTTCCAAAGTGGTTGCACCAGCAAGATAGGAGGGTTCCCATTTCTCCACACCCTCCTAACCCTGCCTCTTCCTAGCTGTGCAGCCTTGGGCACACTTTCGTTTCCTGCTTAGCAAAGTAGGTGGGGTGGGGAGCTAATGTTGACTGAGGACCTGCTCTAGGCTGGACTCTGCAGTAGGACACGCGCATTCTTTCTTTCACTTTGTCATCCCCCCCAGGAAATGTAAACATGACTTTCGATACAGCGGATGGACTTACTGAGGCTCGGAGGTGTTAGGTAAATTAGTCATCACTGTAATACAGGATGGTGGTAAATACTAAATTACACCAAGTAACGTATATGAGCATGCCTAGTGAAATGCTGGGCATGCAGAAAGAGGATATGAAGAGATTTTTATTTCTGTTTCTTCCTATCACCATTCACATCTTACAGGGCCTGACTTGTCCTAATCAGGTCCCACCACTTTTCTGGTGATAGTCACCTGGTATGAAACTTTCACACTTTGGAGGATCTGAAAAGCCATTACAGAGTCTACCCCGCCGTCACGACCACCCCAGGGGCAGAGGCATCACGGAGCCCAGCCCTAACCCAAGTTGCATAATCTTTGCTGCGTGAAGTACTAAGCAACTAGTCCGGGATGGGTCACATCTTTTCATGGCTCCTTTTATTCATGTTTCTTTTCTCAATGGTGGTAATTATTTGTCCAAATTCCAGAGAAGGGAGTTCCAGGAAAAAAAGCACATATTAGGGTTGCCAAGTAGTTAATTGACTTGGTTGCTTTGAAATGGACGCAGTTGGCTTGCAGATTGAATGAATGGCAATAAGAACTGAAAACAAAGGGAGGTACCACTCCCTTGGTCAAGTTTAAGAAAGTAATGTGGCATAAAAGGACTCTATAGCTTAGTCAAATTCAAGGGTGTGGAGTATTAAAAAATATTTTTGAATATATACATTTATGAAATATTTGTAATATTTTAATGTTTTAAATATACAACATACAGTGTTTTTAAAAATTAGTAAGTTGTCATTCATTGTCTTTTCAGGGAGAGCCGGGCGTCAGAGGACCCCCAGGCTCCCCTGGGCCTCGGGGCACGGGAGCCCAAGGGCCAAAGGTGAGTCCTCAGGTCTGTGCTCAGGTACCACTAGTGGCAACCAAGTGAGCATTAACTTCATAGTAAGGGCTTGTTTTGGTGCTTACTTATTTTTTCTTGATTACTAATGAAAAGCCTTCTTTTCTCGTATCAGGTGAACTCTCAGTGAATAGAACATTTAAGTTTATAAAGCTGTTCTCTTCCCCCAAAGAAACTGGTAAGCTAGTGTCTCTTTAAAAACCAGTTGAAAAGTGCTCCAAATATTTCTAGGTTCCTTAGAGGCTGTGCCATCATTAAGAAGCACACCTTTACTTCGGCCACAGGTGCTTCAGGTGGCCGTTAAACAGGACACCAGCTAATGTACCTATTGTGTCATATGTGTGTGGTACACTGTCAGGGACTCAGTGTGAGGTGTAGGTTTATCGTCTCCACGGAAGGTAAGAGAAACTTCCGTTGGCTCCCTTTGCTCTCATTTCTATTTCACGTCATTTTGCCACCTCCGATTTGGTGACTATTCATCCTTTTGTTCTTTTAATCCAGTGTTTCTTAAGGAGAGAGATTTTGTCCTCCTCTTTCCACCCCAGGGGGATATTTGGCAGTGTCTGGAACCGTTTGGCGGGGGGCGGGGTCACACCAGAGAAGGATTGCTGCTGACTTCCTGTAGGTGGAGGCCCGGGGTGCTGGTAAATGTCCACAGTGCACCAGGCAGCCTCCCATAATAAAGACTCACCCAGCTCAGAATGGGTTCTTTGGAGTGTTGAGGGCTCAGGTCCAGAAGTCCATTTTAATTTTTCATTCACCTACTCAACATTTTTCTGTTTTTTTGAGTTGTTCAAAAAGTAAGGCAAAGAAATATCAGGTATGTTTATAGGGAATACAGGTGTTAATGAGCCATCCCAAATTCAAATTTTAAATAGATGTATTCACACCCAAAATGCCCAGAAGTGAATTAGAATCCTGTTATCAGAGCGGAAAGGAGAGAGGCTTTATGAGTCAAAGTTACTGAGGACCTGGGAATCACTAAGATTCTTTATCGTTTGGTGTCCGTCAACTCCATTTGGGCAGTGGGCCATTTCTTAACCTCGCAGGTCACTCTGTGTGGGCGAAGGTTGCCCCAGGGTGTCGGTACTTGTTATCACTGGGTGATGGGAAGATGGGTCTATTTTTTCTTCAGTGTCACCTTTTTTTCTGTTTTATTTTATTGATTGATCGATCAATTGATTGCAATGAGCACGTAGTCCTCTTATACTCAGAAAAAATAAAGCTTCTTTTTATGCTGGAAAGAAAAAATCTGACTTATACAGTAAGTGATATTAACCCAGAATTTCTATAAAGCTTATCCCATCAAATGTTCATTTGGGAACTTCTGGGATAGTTAAACTAATCTCTCTATTTTGGGACTTCCTAGAAGCTATAATATTGGTATTTTCATATGTGCTGGAGACCTCCAAGGAGAGGCACATACCGCAGTGTAGAACATTTTCCAATCTCATTTGACCACAGAAGTTTTTCCTCAGGAAATACGGAGTCCACTTATGCTATAAGGAATACATACTGAGAAATTGTAGGCTTTTTGCTTCATTTGCATATTTTCTTAAAAATTCAACAGAGATCCGCCCGGCTGGTGTAGCTCAGTGGATTGAGTGCGGGCTGGGAACCAGAGGGTCCCGGTTCGATTCCCAGTTGGGGCACATGCCTGGGTTGCGGGCCAGGTCCCCAGTGAGGGCCATGTGAGAGGCAACCATACATTGCTCTTTCTCCCTCCCTTCTCCTCTCTCTGAAAACAAATAAAATAAAAATCTTAAAAAAAAAATCCTTAAGTGAGTTGTCATATAGGGATGGTGATTTAAAAAAAAAAAAAATTCAACAGAGATCCATATCAACAGTCACTGAATCTTGAACTGCAACCCAGTGAATTAGTGTTCCGTATGGAAATGCAGCAATAGACCAAAGGCCCCGTGGATGGAGTGGGAGCGATCTGCATCCCCCTGGCTTGCAGGGGTTGTTGGTCGGGCAGCTAAGGGAGCCCAGGGTGGCCAGGCTCCTCGGCCAACACTTCTGCTTGTACCAAGCAGCTCTGCCTTGGGTCTTTATTGATATTTGGATTAGATTTTTGTGAAGGATTCTGTGGCTTAAAAATTTTAGAAAACTTCTGCTTTATATAAAACATGACCTAGGTTATAGGCAGCATGGATGAAGGTCCCGGTCAGACTGAAGTCACAACAAAGCTAAGAGCAATAATCCATTGTTTCTCCCTAAATCTTCTTACACTTGTCTGATTTCTCTCCATTTTCCCACAGGGCAATATTGGGCAGAAAGGTTTGCCTGGCCCTCCTGGCGCCCCTGGCTATGGACTGCAAGGAATTAAGGTAAGTGAACATGACTGTGCTGGAGGCACCTCTCAATCTGCGAGGGTGATGGAGAAAAGAGACTGCGGACAATATAAAATCGGACTATTATGAAATGAATGTAATGTGAGTTTAGCCATTAAAATTGAATCCAGTATTTAAAGGCACCATCCAGAAGCACCAAAATGCTGTAAGGACATTTGTTTCGGGAACGCCAAACATGACATAAATTGCTCGGCGAAGGGTTTAACTGTGGCAGTGATCTGTGGGGCTGCTGCCGTGGCATCCCTGGTCCTGCGAACCCTGGAAACACAATGGGCTCCCTCCGTGGGCACCACGGCTGTCCCCTGTCTTTCCTACGCAGTCCCCACTCTGGCCCTGAGGCTGCCGCCCAGCAGAGGCGTTCCTGCTCCTGAAGACCTCGCTTGTGCTTTTTCCCAACCACAGTGTCTATTGATTGCATAGATGAACGTAGGAATCTGGCTCTTTGGTTTCTCAGTGGCCTTGGTGTTTCAGATTCACAGCACAGGCAGCAGGTTCTACGATGCCATCATGTTGACCCATTGTGAACCTCCAGCACTGCCCTTTCCCCGAGATGTGGACTTTAGATATGCCAGTAATTCCCAGGGGAAGTCAGAAGGGACGAGGGATGGGGCTGGGTCTTAAGAGAATTCCTTAATATGTCCATTAGCCCTTGAGGGGCCCGTGCTTACAAGGGCCCAGAGGGCTATGATGAGAGGGGGGCCATTCTAGTTGAAAAGCCCAGTATGAGGACAGACAGAAATCTTCATTTCTACTCAGGAGTCATTCCAGTTTCCGTCTGTCCATCTTTAAGTCAGTTCCAGAGTCCTGATCAGCCCTGACATTTCCACAGTGCTTTTTCTCAGAGGATCAGGAGGTCCTTATCAAAATAAAATTCCTGGTGGCCCTCCATAACTTTAGGACTCTGAGGTATATTTGCAGAATGGGACTACCACTCCTGCTATGCATAAACCCTTTATTCATTAAGAGAATGCATTTCTACACCACTGGCCGCCATTCTTTGTTTAGGCCTGAACATGACCGATCCAGTCCTGGCTCAGGGAACCCTCCCTGTGGGTGGCGGCAAAGGATGGGCTGACTAGTATTTCAGGCCTAGCTGGTTTATTATCAGTGTGGAAAAATAACTTCAGTGACATGCTAGGGGAATCAGATGAACACTATCTGGCAGAAATCCCAACGTTTCCAAAGCCGACAGGTAGTGATGACAGTAGTTGTCCCTCGATCACAGCGCCAACAACTCAACCTCCAAGGAAATGAAGGGAAACTCAGTCCAAATGACCTCTCTTGTCTATCTCTATTCTGACTTCAAAGGTGTAATGGAAAGAGAAGGACTGTAGAGCCACTCAGACCTTTGCCTGAATCTTTCCAGTTTTGTAAGCTTGGACAAATCATCTGCCTCTGTCTAACCTCAACTTACTCATCTTTGAAATGGGGATAATAAAGCCTATTTATAAGGAGTTGTGAGGATGAAATTGTATAAACTGCCTAGAGCACAGTAGTGGATACTCAACTAGAGCTTGAGCTATGGAGTGAACAGATTTGAATCACGGCTTCCTGAGTACAACATCTCTGCCTCAGTTTCCACATCTGAGTAGAGGGGGTAAGGACAGTACCTGAAGTTGCTGTGAAGCATAAGTGCAATTACATGAGACAGTGTGTATAATGCATCTAACACAGGTTCGGCACATGGCTACATAGGCAGTAAAAGTTGTAGTTACTCACGTTATCCCTCTTTCCTGCTTCTCTTCCCTTTCAGCTAGTATCTCTTGCATTTTCCAGGATGAAGGTCCAGAACTCTGACATCCAAGTGATTCAAGGCTCTAAAACATAAAATATTGGTTGCATTAATTAGTACAGGCATGGCTTCAGAACCCAGAAAGACCCCAAAGTGTAGAACGGCTCAAACATAATAGAGGTTTTTATTTGCATAATAGGCCATGGGAGTGCGCCTTGTTGGTTGTCAATTTTCTTCCACATAGAATTTCAGAGAACCTCCTCTTCAGTTTATGGTTCTTTCCTCGCTGGGCTTCTTTTCCACTTACACCCAGCAAACAGAAAGAGAGATTGTGGAAGAGCTCACTTGCTTCTTCAACTTCGTGGCCAGGAAGTGACAGACATCACCCCTGACCATGTTATTGGTGAGAAGTAGTCTCATGGAAAGGGAGTCTAGCTGAGTGCCCAGGAGGAAGGGAAGCAGGGGTTTGATGGACAGCTGACATATACAGCTACGAATAATTTAACCTGTCTCTAGGCAAGATGAAAAACACTGTTGCCCTGTAGTATGTCAATGGTTCCAGAAGAGAACGGCACACAAGAGTGGTCTCCATGACAACTTCCGGAGTGCCTCGTCACTCCCCTGATATTGTGGGGCACAGTCGCCTGGGCTTACAAAGACTGAGTTCAGCCCTATGATTTCTTTTATCCTGTCTTTAAAAGGAAACTTTACAGCCTGATGTTTTCTTATGTATTTCAAGCAGCATCAGGAGCACCAGTGGGTGATTTAGAATTGTTTTGAGTAGGTAGCCTACGTACCAGATAAAGAGCTGGACGAGGCTTGGGGTTC
This sequence comes from Micronycteris hirsuta, assembly GCA_004026765.1. Lineage (NCBI taxonomy): Eukaryota > Metazoa > Chordata > Mammalia > Chiroptera > Phyllostomidae > Micronycteris > Micronycteris hirsuta. Next base: position 32,719 of record PVJI01015104.1, on the reverse strand, counting down.
AGTGGGACCAGGACATTTTCATTTCTGTCCGTGACAAAGTCATGGTCAGGGGATGAGGGACACCTGAAACCCGGGAGAGAGCTTCAGGTCTAAGGCTGGGGGGAGATGGACGTGGCAGCAGAGGAGGGAGGCGGAGCTGGCACTAGGACCTGATGTCAGGTGATATAGAGGACCCAGCAACGAGGCTCCTGTGGAGAACAAGGGAGGGTGGGAGTCCTGGGGGATTGCTTGTGCTGCCCGTAGCATTGGAGACCAGGAGGGGTGCAGTGGTGAGTGTGTCGGCCCAGCTTACAGGGCCTAGCGAAGGGGCAGCCAGAACAAAGGTGCCTTCTCCCTCCAATGTGCTCTGATGAGAAATTCAGGGGAGAAGCTCGAAGATTCTTGGCTCAATGTTTAAGGTCAATATCGTTTCTTAGGCAGATTGTTTGTTTCCGCTGTGTCAGGGTAACTCTGGTTCTGTAAACTCCAAGCGTGCTTTTTACCACATCAGGCATTTTTGCTACCTTTCGTGTCCCTTCCCCGGAAGGAGTAAAACTGCAAAGATTGTGAGCACACTGCGGTGGAAGTCTCCCATGCCAGCCTTCTGCTGGGCATCTTCCTGGGACCTGATCTCTTTGAAGGTGTTCCAGAACCTATTTGACTAGATTTTTACAGAGAGGATCCATTACAGCATGGAAAATTGTCCCTCTTACAGGCCAAATAGAAATGATTTCTTCATTGAAGTGAAGCTGACCTAAGGGGAAGTGAGTCCCATTTATAAAAGGTCTTGGGTAGATTCAACATGCACTAAGTTGTGAACACCTGCAGAAAGATGAAGAGGTAATGACATTGGGACGTTTTTCTGGCTTTCTAAACCTATAACCATGCATATAAAGTTAATGTTACAAGAGGAGCAATAAACACACACATTTTAATAGGATGACTTTTTGGTGTTTTAATTTAAAGTTTCTTCCCCCCCTCCTGATTGTAAACAAACCAACAGCAGCAAAAACAGAAAACAAAACCAACTATGGGAATAGTATGTTCACTGCATTCAACCTGAACCCACCTTAGAAATTAAGTTGAAACAGTAAGGAAAACTGTAGTTAACAGCATGACACAGACCGTGCATGTATTTACACCAGAAACCCTCTTTGAATTCATTTCTAATACTTTTTCTGTGTTGTAATTTTCAAATTCCCATAATGATTTCTCTACATAGAAAGACGCTGTTGGAACCACATGGGAGGTTTATGCTCTCAAACAGCTTCATGTTCTGACATCACCCCTGTCAAAATGCCCGTGGCAGAGAGAGCTGTGACTAAAAGTTAATCCTGGTTATCAAAGTCCACAAACCTAGTTACAGACATTGAAGGCCTCCCCGATATCATTATAACCTTTATTATTTTTAAACGAAGTTAAAAGCAGTGATACGGTGATCACAAAGTTAAAAGCAGTGATCACAAACCAAAGCTAAAACTACTGAGCCCACCGTATTCTCTAGATGGCTTGTCGGTGTCAGGGAGCTTTGTATGGACCGATGGGCCGGCTCGGAGGCCAGTCGTGTTACTCACTCCTTGGTTCACACCTTCATTTCCTCCCAGGTCATCTAGGAAAAAGGATTTTTTGGTCTGTTTTTAAATTTTTGAATCTGAGGATATGACAGGTCATTTTCCTCTCTCAATCTCATTCTTAAATTTTCCTCTTTAATAACCAGTTCCCCAAACGAGAACTGGAACGGAAGTGTTAGGCTCTCCGTTCAGCAAGGCTGGCCCTACCTGCGTGCATTTATCGTCCGCGTACCATGAGCAAGGCCCGAGGCAATGGCCAGCGACCGTGTTCCTTCCACTGCCAGAAACCTGGAAGGAAAAACGAATCCCTAAATCTTGTTTTCCCAAGTAATATTGAATCCCACCCAAGGTTTACCAGGGTTTCCCAATTCCCAAGAAAAGTCAAAAGGACTGAAGACTCAGTAACAGAGACAATGTCCTTCATCATGTGCTGATGCTGAATACTAAAAAGATAAATTGATAAAAAGATTTAAGTTATCGCCAAAAGTAAGAACATCATATGAAATATTTTATGTAAGCGGTAATCATGAATTTCACTGTTGAAAATTTATAAAAGGTATTTTATCTTTTCCCACCCATCAGTGCTTAGTTAGAAGTAAGTTACTAGTACATATCTTCCCACTTCTCAGAGCTTTGAGCTCGGGAAAGAAGTGGGGCCGTAGTACTATTCTCTAAGTTCCATACGTTACCATGCACAAGCCTCACCAGCCTATGAAGCAGGCTTTAGGGAACTAGGGCACAGAGATGTTAGGTAAGTATCCAAGATCACTCACAGGGGCATTTCCCCGAAGTCCACCTGAAGAAATCACGTGTTGGGTAATAAACAACTCCAGGTAGATGTCAGAGAGAGGAAAATGATCAGCTTGAGACTTTCAAAAAAAAATGCCACTCAAAATTGTATTTGCATGTTGGAATTCAAAGTTGACCCTTTAAGATGAGAGATATATACAGTGAGGTCTTTCTTTTTCCTGATAATGTAAATTTTTTAAAAAGTATGAAAGAGCACTTATTTTTCCCTGAGTGCGTTTCTATCAGGAGGCAGGGGGTAGACTTAGTGACCTTTTGAAATCAGCTGGCAGGCACAAGACTAGAGATCACAGCCAGATGTGGGCTGGCCCCTGTAGCTGCGTCAGTGAGACTTAACCACCCCTGTGCCCCCTTATCTATCCCTTCTGGTTTGGCTGGTTGACAGACATACTCTTTTGTACGCAAACCTCTGTGACAAGCCAGTGAGTAGCCTCCTCATCAGTAATATAAATCATTTTTATTGCTTTTATAAATATCTCAGGGACTTTATAGTTATTGGCTTTTTATTATCAGTACCTTTGCTTATCTAGCTGCAGATATGACTTCATTTTAAATATAAGAAATGACGGGAAATGAGGTGAGTTACCTGTCAAGGTTACTCAGGAGAGTCCCTAATAAAGCAAAGATTATGGAGTTTTCTGGGTATTTTGTGGCTCGAATGGATGGGCTACGATAGCCCCCAGAATAATTTTGTTTCATTCTGTGAAAAATTCATCAATCATAAATTCTTCAGAAATGCTTCTCACACTGTCAGGGAGGGAACCACAGGCCCCGCTGGTGTGCATTCTGCCCGCCAGGGGAAAGGCAAACAAACAGTGAGAAGAGCAGAGTATCGAAATGGAGAGAAACTGGCAGGAAAATCATCTGCCTCTGAGACAGAGAGAGGGAATGAGGAGGGAAAGGAGAAAGGCAGAAAAAAAAAAAAAAGCTGGGGGAGCGGAATTGGTTATAATGGCTTTTTAAAGACACTATGGTTAGTAAGGCTTTCGTCCATAAACTCCTCTATTGCCTGAAATTAATGTAGTTATTGCCTTTTGGTTAAAGTTTACTGGTGTTCTACTTTCAACACTTTGTGTGTCCTTTTATTTGACATGTTTTTCTTAGACAACATGTATTTGGGTTTTTAAAACTCTAGTCTGACAGTGTTTGTCTTTTGCCAGGAGCATTTAGTTCATTCATTTTTATTGTAATTAGTAAACTTTAAAATTTTATCAATCTTTCAATTTGGGACTATTTGTTCCACTTGTTCTATGATTCTTTTTTTTAATCCCTTTAAAAAATTATTTATTTATTTTTAGAGAGGGGAAGAGGGAGGGAGAAAGGAGAGAAACATCAGTGTGTGGTTGCCTCCCGTGCGCCCCCTACTGGGGGCCTGGCCTGCAACCCAGGCATGTGCCCTGACTAGGAATCGAGCTGGGGACCCTTTATTTGCAAGCTGGCACCCAACCTACTAAGCCACACAAGCCAGGGCTGATTCTTTCTTCAAAAATCTTTTCTTACTCTTTTTTAAGATTGATTTTTAACTATTGCATTTCCCCTTTGGTAGTCTTGAATTTATACATTATTCTCCTTCTTTTTTCAATAATTACTTTTAAAAAAATAATAATTACTTTGTTTTTCAATTACAGTTGTCTGCATCCTCTCCCCTCTCCTCCCCCCACCCCCTCAATAATTACTCTTAAAAATATTCACAGTTGCCTTATGAAATAGCCCATATCAACTTTCTGGTTACTATACTAGCTCAGAACACTTTAATTCCATTTACCCCTACACTAATATTATTATTCTATTTTATATTTTAATTAAGTTTCAATCCTTCAAGACATTTTAAATACCGTTAATGCTTACTTAGATTTATCCACAAATTTTCTACTCTTTTCCTCTTTAATCTGTCTTGCCGCTCAGACTTGAACTACTTCTGCTTGGCTTGGATTATTCAGAAGTTTCTTTGGTGAAGATCTACCAGAGTAAACTCTCTTCATTTTTGTTTGCCTGAAACTTATTTATTTCTCCTCAATATCTTCTTAGAAGATACTTTTTAATTATAGAATTCTAGATACACAATTTTTCCTCTCAGTACACATGAAGATTTTCCTGTCATTTAGCCTGTGTCATTGCTCATGAAAAGTTATCTAGACTGTCTAGCTATTCCTCTGGTGATGATTTGTCCTTTTCTCAGTGGTTTTTACGGGTTTTTTTTTTATTTGGTGTTATGCACTTTCACTGTGATACATTTAGATGTGGATTTCATTTTATTTATCCTGCTTAAGATTTGTTAGAATTCCTGATTCTGTGAACTAGTATTTTTTAAAAATTGTTTCTGGGAAATTCTCTGCTTAATCTTTTCAATAAGTAATTTGGAACAATCTGCTCTCATCTTCCTCACTTCACACCCCCTCTGTCTTTCTGGAACTGCAATTAGTTAAACCTTTTTATTCTTTCCTTCTAAGTATCTGTCCCTTCATATTTTCAATCTTGTCTTTCTGAGTCACATTATCTCTAAGATTTTTCAGGTCTTTTTTCCAGTTTGCTAAATCTTTTTTCAGCTGTATTGAATTTGTTATTTAGTCTGTCCATTAAATTTTTAGCTTCAATTATATTTTTTATTTCTAAATGTTCTATCTGAGTTTGTAAAATCCACATAGTTATTCTATATAGAGTATTCTTTTAGAAAAAGAAATATTCAGATCATATCCCTTCTTTGCTTAAAAAGCTCTAAAGTCTTCCTGTAATCAATCTTTTCTTTCTTTCTTTCTTTCTTTCTTTCTTTCTTTCTTTCTTTTCTTTCTTTATTTCTTTCTTTTTTTCTTCCTTCCTTCCTTCCTTCCTTCCTTCCTTCCTCCCTCCCTTCCTTCTTTCCTTTCTTCCTTCCATGTATTTTTTCCATTACCATTTAGTCCCCCTATACAGCGCCCCCAGCAATCTTCCTATAATATTTTTAAAAATTAAAGAAAGAAAAAAAAGAGAGGGAGAAAAGCTCGAAAGGCTGTCAATGACCCGGATGCTGCCCTCCTCTGAGACTTGATCCTGCAGCTCCCTTTCTCTCACATGGTACAATCAGGGCACAATGGTTTTCTTTCTGTTTTTCAGAAACAAAGGTCATTCCTTCCGTAGGGCCTTTGCACTACTGTTTCTCCTGTTTCACATGGCTGGCTCCTTCTCTTTATAGATCTTAGCTCAGCTGTTATTTCCTTAGAGAAACCATTCCTAACCTCACCATTCCATCTTACCCCATTCTCAATCATTCCGTGATATTGTCCTGTTCTATTGTTTTCATAACAATATCACCATATGGAAATATTTGTTTCCTTGTTTACTTGTATATTATCTGTCTTCTCCCAGTTAAAAAAAAAAAAAAAGAAAACTCCTTGAGAGCAGTGGCTTTGATTCTCTTATCCATCTCTAATTTCCTAGCATCTAGCAGAGTGACATACTATGGGCACTTAACAAATATTGATTTAGTAAATGAACAAAGTAATGAGCAATTGAATGAATGTGTGGAGATTGGTGAGTGATGGTAAAGTTCTGCCTATAACCATATTGTTGACCTGCAAAGTGCTTCATTTGTATATACTTTAATTCAATAAACTGTGATTAAATTCCATCATTAAAAGAACTCTAAACTTGTGAAATGATCATTTTTTTCTAAATTCTAGTATTTAATAGAAGACATATTAATACCTTATTCTTACAGTTTGGTATACTTGGTTAATATAATAACAAATCTTGGAGGTGCTGGATTTGGCTTTCTTGAAAGTATATATTTGTGATCAATTACCACAATACTATGGGATCACAATGAATGTTATAAAAGTAAATCTACTTGTTTGGTATGAATAAACCACAGGGTATTTTATCTGGTGGTTCTTTTACATACTCAGTGGGTTCTGCCCAGTGATAATCAGAACAATATATACAAAAATTCTTGATTGAGCTGATCCACATCTTACTTCTCAAGACTCATTAATAGATTAAAATAGTCACAGGGATGTAAAGTACAGCTCAGGAAATAGAGTCAAAAATATTATGATAATTATCTATGGTGCCTTGTGGGGACTACACTTAACAGGGGGGTCACTGGATAAGTTATACAAATGTCTAACCACTGTGTTGTACACCTGAAACTAATATAATATTGAATGCCAACTGTAATTGAAAAAAAAAAAAGCTAAGCAGAAGAAAGCATGGTCCATTAGTGCTTGTCACCAGACCAGCCCGTCATTAAGCCACATCATGACATGTTTCACAGGCCTCTTAAGTTAACAATTAAATTAGAAATAAATGACAGACCCCATGCTATCCAGTTGTTAGATTTTCACAACTTTGTAGTTTTTACCAGGAAGTGTCAGTCTTGGAAAGGGACAGGTTTTCTAGTGAGTTCATATTGAAGAGATGACATTTAAAGTGTAGTACTAACACATTATCAATTCCTATTCATTGGTGTAAAGAAATGAGATTATTTTAAGACTTTTTTTTTTGGTGTATGCCATTATGCCTTTAAAGAGTAGCTCTTAAATTTCAAAGTTGGAAACAAATTTTTAATTTATTAGAATACTAGCCTTTTGAAAGTTCTCCAACTGGCTTCTGTTGTTTTAAAATGAAATCTGATGAGTCAATAGTTCCCACTATGATTATTATGCCAGTTTTAGAAAGAAATAAATCTTCCCTGGACTTCAATCTGTCCTTTCTTCTTTAATTACCTTACTGTGGTGATTGCATACAATGAACACAGTGGCTGTGCAGTTTTTTTGCGCATATACTTAAAAATAGTGCACACAGACTCTTTGCCAGGATTGTGATGAGTAATACTAATATGTCCTTCAGTACAGAATCCGTTTCTGTTGTGCCTATAAGGAAAATAAGTTTATATACAAGTTTTGTGTTTTTTTTAAATTCTCACTTGAGGACATTTTTTCACTACTGCTTTTGGAGAGAGAGGAGGTGGAAGAGAAAGAGAGGCAGAACCACATTGATTTCAGAGAGGAACATCAATTGGTTGCCTCCTATATGTGCCCCTATCGGGGATCAAACCCAAAACCTAGATATGTGCCCTGATCGGAATTGAACCACCTGTAATGTTTCGGTTTATGGGACAATGCTCCAACCAACTGAGCCATCCTGGCCAGGGAATTTATATAAAAGTTTTAAAATCAGATCTTCTTTCTGCCCAAAATTAAGGATACGGACCCTAATATTCGGTCCTAGCTAGTTGTACAAAATCTTATATTAGCAATTCATTCAATATGTATTTATGGAGCATATGTAAATATGCCAGGATCTGTTCTAGGTGCTTGGCACGTATCAGGAGCAAAAAAGACAAAGATCTGTCTTTATGGAATTTGCATTCTATTAGCAATTAATATAGTAAATAAGTTATATGTTTGAAGATGAAACTGCTACGGCCAAAAAAGGGGAGCAGGGCAAGAGTGAACAGTGGGGTGGCCTCAGGAGACCGCACATTTAGGAAGAGACCTGAGGGAGGTGTGGGAGAGACCCTTGTGCATTTCCAAGGGAAGGATAGTCCAGGCCGAGAGAGGAGCTCCTGCAAAAGCCATTTGACAACAGGCGGTTGCCTGGCACATTCCAAGAAGAGCAAAGAAACTTGGCGGCTGGAGATGAGTCAGGGAATTAATAACGTGAGGTTGCAAGAGGGCCAGTGCAGGTATAGCCACATAGGTGTTTATAAGGTCTGGCTTTTACTCAGAGAAAAGCTGGTTTCTGGGTTTTGACCAGCACTGTGGCATGGTCTGACTTACTTTTTAAAAGAATAACTCTGGCTGCTGGGCTGAGAATAGAGTGTAGGAGGACCAGGATTGAACTAAGGAGGCTGTTCAGGAATTCAGGCAATTACAAATGGCATTTGAAAATCTAAGCTTTATAATCAGTTCACATAAATTTAACTCCCTAGGGAAGGATTTATGTCTAGTGCCCTGTGTCTGAAAACAGGAATGTGAAATAGAAAACATTATGACAAAATTGATGGCAGATATATAAGTCTGATTGCAGATCTGCCAGCTGAATTTTAAGCTATTGAACCATACAGAACTGTACTTTGTGTGTGGACTGTGGCACCAAAAATAAAAAAATCCCAAATCCTAATCCTAGATACAATTCTCATGATGCATTTAGAGAAAACAAAGGTGGAATTTCCCTCTCTCCTTTGCCTCACTTCCTTTCCCCTCTTTTTCTCTCTCCTCAGTCTGTGATAATTATATGTTGATACATTGTGGGTAAAATTATGTGGTTTAGGACATACATATGACAAAAGTACCACTTGTTACTACCTGACTTCCTTGCCAAAGTCCAGCAAAAGAGGTGTCTGCTTTCTATGGACCATTAGAAAACTTCCATAGTAAGATGTAGACATAAATATATTTCAGAAAACCTAGTTTATATTTTTTTAAAACCTTTATATATTTTCATATCAACAAAATACATCTAAAGAGTCTTTAAATATACCCAAAGAGATCAACCTCAAAAATTGGCAAGACTCTATTTGATCTGGACACCCAGTCTGATGTCTTCTCAACACTCCCCCCAGACACTGGCCCCGCTCTCAAGGATGCAGTCCTACCGAGTCTTTCAGGTTCCCGTGAAAGCTGCATTTCTTGACCCCAGTGCCTTAGCCTATGCTGTTCCCTCTTCTTCGAGAAACCCCTGTCACTTCCCACTTTTACAGGCTCACTCTACTCATATGTCAGGACTTACATTAGGTAGGTTTCCTCCAGGAACCTTCCCTGTCTCCTAACCTGTGTTTCCTTTGTGTTTTCCTGGCACACCGCATAATAACCCCCATCACAGATCTTTCCACGTTATATTGTAAGTACTTGTTTTCTAATCTAAACACCAGATTCTGTGAGGTATGTGAGATTAGCAGATGCCTTGTGCTTATTTTTTGTTTCCTGAGCACCTACCACACGTCTGGCATCTATTAGGTATCCAATCAAAAAGTGAATGAGCCCTGTCGCTACCCTTCCTCAATGTGGACTCTCTTGCCTCTCTTCCAGAGCATTCCTTCAACAAATACTCCTCAGCAACTACCGTGTGCTGGGCACAGTGCTGAGTGCTGGGGGTAGAGGTGCCTACGAGAGCTAAAGCATCTGTACATGGACATTAGACTCTATAGAGTTTCCATTTGCATTCCCTTATATCCATTTAGGAAAACAACGACAACAAAATATACAGTTGAGGAGAAGAAAATAGGGACCTGTGGACTGCATCTATTGGCTCTTTACCTTGTAAAGGTTAAGATGGCTTTGTTTCATATTTTGACTTGATATTTATTTTACTCAGAGTGAAAGCTACAAGTCTACAGAGTCTTATTCTCTAAAGCAATTTGCTTTCAATCTGTGACATCTGCTACCTGCAGTCTCCCATACGCCACCTGAGTGGTGGAGTGTCTTTGTGTCGAAAGTTTGGGATGAAGAGTGGTATATCCCATGGAACTGGGAGCTAGTAAGACTGAATCCACATATCACACACCAATATTATCCCATTCCTCCTGAGCTATAGAATATATGTGTTTATAATTTACCACTTCTTAGTGCATAAGGCAATGTCATTGCAACCAGCCTTGGCAAGAAGACACAAACTCTCCTCAAGTTTAACCTGGGTACTTTGCTGATGAAGTCATGAAGTGGCACTGAGTAAAGTCAGCCAGTGTAGACCATCTGTACTGATGGCAGATTCCAAAAGAGGAATGAAAGGAACGAAAGACTCGGGGAAATATTTCTCCCATTGGGAGAATCCCTTTACTGCCTGCTTTTGCTTCCTTTGTCAAAAAAACTTCTTTATTGGCCATGTTCTTTGTCCTTCTTGACATTCCATACTGCATGTTAAAAAGTGGGATAGAAGCTCAGACCATGGGTAGGAAAACTTTCGATGTTCTTAATTATTAGTTTGGGATATGACCCCATGGCTGGCATACTAAAGGAATGAAGCAAGTCATGAGGTGAGAAGGCTTTGCACAGAGAAGTAACCTGGCATAAATCATGTTTTAAAGGGATGGTTCTAGCAGCATTCAGCAAAATAAACTGTGGGGTACAAAGACAAATAAAAGTTGAGATAGGAAGATATTGCCAAAGTTGGATGAGAGATGGTGATGGTTTAGCCCGGGGTGGTAATGGAGGAAATGGGAAGGACTAGTTGGATTATGGATTGGATGTGGGGTGTAAGATGAAGGAGTTAAGATGACTAAAAGTTGGTCATCTTAAATAACTGGAAGGATGGAATTGCCATTTTCTGAAATGGGAGAGTCTATAGGAAAATGGGGGTGGGTAGGTGTGCAAGGAATCAGTTCACCTAACCTGAAATTTAGATTTGAACATGTAAAGCTAAACCTCCAATGGAGCTACTAAGTAGGAGTTTGGGAATAGGAACCTAGATTTTGGAGAGGAGATCCATACAGGAGGTATAAATTTGATTTAACAATATGTAGACAGCATTTTAGTTTGGGCAGTGGATGAGAACATGTGGGGGGTGAATGTAGATACAGAAGGAAGAGATCTGAGGACTCTCAAATTTGGAAGTTTTTATGATGCAGACAGCACTGCAAAGGAGACTGAGGAGGAGTAGCCAGTACGTGGAGAACCAAGAGGGAGTGGCTCCCAGAAGCCAAGTGAGAAAGTGTTTGAAGAAGGAGGGAATGATCTACTGTTTTCAGTGCTGCTGATGGGGGGAGAGCTGGGAAGTGATCACTGGACTTGACAACAGGAGAGTCATCGGTGACCTTGACAAGTGCTGTGCACACAGACATACTTGTACACAGTCATATACGTGCACACATACACACAGACCGAATAAAACAAACAGGGAAAAGTCTTAACAACTGATGGATGTGGGTGACGGGAATATGGGAAATATTTGTATTACTACAATTCTGTGAGTCTGAAATTATTTTAAAATAAAAATTTTATGCCCTGGCTGATGTAGCTCAGTGGATTGAGCACGGGCTGGGAACCAGAGGGTCCTGGTTCGATTCCCAGTCAGGGCACATGCCTGGGTTGCAGGCCAGGTCCCCGTGAGGGCCATGTGAGAGGCAACCATACATTGCTGTTTCTTTCCCTCTCTTTCTCCCTCCCTTCTCCTCTCTCTAAAAACAAATACATAAAATCTTAAAAAAAATAAAAATAAAATAAAAATTTTATGATGATGAAAGGAGACTTGACTTGGGGTGGTAAACACACAATCCGATATAGAGACAATGCATTATAGAATTGTACACCTGAAACCTATATAATTTTATTAACCAATGTCACCCCAATAAATTCAAGAAAAAAGGAAAAAAATAGTGATAGGAGCAGATGGCTTTAATATTGTTATAAATTATTTAGCCATATAAAAGAAATAATTCAAAATATAGTTTGCTGAGCTTAGACTTTGAGAAGATAACTAAGCTTTTTTCTGTTCTTAGACATGTCATTGTCATACCTAATACCTGAGTCCCAAAGGCTGGTGAGACTTACTGGTTTCTGCCTTGTGGGACAGAGGAAGGAAAAGGCTAACAGACAGTGTGAATGTTGAGAAGTTCCCGATTAAACATCGCACACACCGGTCTGGTGATGTTTGTCTGAAAACTTCACCAGTAGGTGTGAACCAGCGCACTCGCGGTCAGACTTTTGGGAAATCACAGAACTATATGCCAGCCCTAACAGAAATTCCAGGTAAAAGTGGAGAAATGTTCTGATCACCCCTGGAGGCAACATGTGGTTTAGTTTAAGCTTGACAGAGCAAATAAAAATTAGTGTGCAACATACAAAGTTATACTTAGGTGTTTATACCTTTAAAAACTTGCTTTGAAAGACTAGTTATTATTACATTTATTTTGTATTAAATTTTTGGCAGTTTTATTTAGAAAATTTACAAAACAAATGCCAGGCCAAGTTCAAACTTCTTCGCCTCAGTCATTTACAAATAACTTTCATTGAGCATTTACTATGTGAAGGTTCCCTGGAGATGCAGGGTAAAACATGGTCACCGACTGACCACAAAGTCCAGGCAATCTAATTGTGGGAAAGAGGCCACTGTACCAAAAATGACCAAATCCCTTTATTCCTTCGGATTGGAGTTGGCCTAATAATTCCTGCTATCTCAGCTCACTGACCCTCTCTGACCTTACTAACATCAGTGCTCTGAGAGATCAAGCAAGCTCACGTTTGCAGGCGAGCCTTTGCACTCTGTATGTTCAGCTTCTGGCTAGTTCTTGAGGATATGTCGTATTGACAAGTTCAGTCCTGCCCATCCTTGATTTACTTCCCTCTCTTTATGGGTCCCCATCTTATAGAAAACTAACCTGTGTGAGACACCAACGGCCTTATCAGGCTACTCTGAGAATCAAAGGCATGAGTCATATTTTGATCATTACAAATTGGCGCATAGATATTAGGTACTATTATTCATCTACAATGTAGCATAGTGATTAAGTCTTTAGCCTTTGGCATCAGAACACCTGGATTCAAACTTCAGTTCCTTCTAGAGATGTGTAACCTTGCAGAAGATCCTTAACCTCTCCAGATTCCTGTTTCCTAGTTTATCAAATGAGGGTAGTAATAAAACCTGCCTAATAAGGTTGTATAATAATTAACACAGCTTAATTATTAATAATTATTAATAATTAGCTTTCACTGTTGTGTTTAGCTTGTAGTGAGCACCCCATGGATATTGGTTATAATAGGTAATAAAGAGTAGGTGTTATTGGGGTGATCACTTTGTAAATTATCAAACATCTAATCTCTATGTTGTACACCTGAAACTAATACTCTATAACAACTGTAATTAATAAGTACAATTTAAAAAAATTTAAAAAGAGTTAATGGTGAGAAAGGAAGTATAGACAGAGCACACGGGCAACACTTTTGAAAAGGAGAACATGGAAATAGAGTGATATGCGAGATTAAGTAAATTTATATTTAAGATGAAAGATATTATAGTATCATGTAGGCTGGTGGGAAAGACCTAGTAAACAAGCTAATATCCATGATGCCAAAGAGAAAGGAGTTGCCAGAGGCCATGCCCTTGATCTTGTGAATCAGAGGGGGCTCTTCTAGTACCCCTCCTACCCTCCACAAGAATCTTCTCTAAAATTCCAAAGGGCATCTGGTCATCCAGACTCTGCATGGACATTCCAGGGAATGGAAGCTTTTTCCCTTTCTTGTATGCTTTTCAGTGATCTTGTAACAAATTCAAGAAGGTTTATTGCTTTTAAAATGAAAATAATGCATCCTTGTATTAAATCCAAATATCTCCTAATCATGCACAATTGTGAGTCTCCTTTCTCCTTCAGTCCTAGAGGCTGCCACGGGAGGGAGTTTGGTGTGTGGTTGCCGTATTTCCAACCGATGGATCAACAGACATGTGTATAGCACAATAGCCATTAACACTGTTCTCTGCAGAATTTCCCCAACTTGCTCCCAACCCTACCCCTGGCGAATAGATCATGAATGACCCTCCAAATCAACACATAAACATTTACTGTATTTTAACAGCTATGTAGTAACCTGTAACATAAGTTATATAATTTATGTTTCCCTTCCTTAAATAATGCTGCAGAGAACATTCTTGTAATTTCCCATACTTGCAGTAGTAAGTCTTGTTCTATAGCCATAATTGGTAGGCTTTCCTTCTGTATATTGAACTGAAATCTGCCTACCTGTGAATTTTTCTGCTGCTGCTGACCCTTTGATGTGGTTTTCTACTTCACTTCGAGCATGAGTCTAAGCTTATAAAAATTTGTAAAGACAATTCTGGTGTACATTATTTGTCTCTTTTACTATTAGACTTTAACTTACATTTTCTTGCTTAAAGCAAGCATGATGCAATTAAAACCTGAGTTAACTGTGTTGATAACAGAATTTTCTTGAAAGCCAAATTTGTACAAGAGACTGTGACTTTGTGGATCTTTTCACATTATTTTACTCTGTGTCTTTGCCACACATCTGTGCATTATACGGTATGTTAAGGCCAACTCTTAAGTTGCCATTAAGCAGCTTATGAATTCAGTCTGAAAGAGCGTTGCAGAGAAAACCAAGAGAAAAGTTTCCATTATAAGTAAGCTCTGCCCCTCTGAAAGCAGCATTTGAATTGTCAGGAATAGCTCTTATTGTGTTAAATTGGAAGCACTGAGAAAGGAAAATGGGGCATATAAATGAATGAGGTTGAGGGCTGCCTATAGGCACTATTAACTATAAGGCTTTATTATATGGACATTTTTCCAGCTTTTACAAATTATTCTCCGTATATTATTAAAAATACACTTGAATATTTGTCATTTCCTCTTTAAACAAATTATTACTTTCAGCTATTGTTTTTATTTTTTACTGTGGTAAAAAACACTTAACATGGAAGCTACCCACTTAAATTTTTAACTATACGATACAGTGTTGTTAGCTGTGGGCATTCTGCTGTTCAGAAGGCCTCCAGAACTTATTGACCTCGCATAACTAAGCCTTCACACCCACTGCACAACATCCCACCTCTCCCTCCTGGCCTCATTCGACTCCGCTTCTAGGACCTTGACCACTTCAGTTATCTCACACAGGGCAGCCACGCAGGGTTCGTCCTTCTGTGCCCGGCTTATTTCACTTAGCACACCTATGTTTGTGGCAGCACTAGTCACAATAGCCGAGATGTGGAAATAACCTAAATGTCCACTGAGGAATGAGTGAATTAGGAAAATGTGGGATTTACATATAATTGAATATCACCCAGCCCCCCAAAAGAAGGGAATTCTGCCATATGCAAGAACATGGATCAAGCTAGAGGACATTATGCTGAGTGAAATAAGCCTGTCGTACTTTTATTTAAGGAATTCATAGAACTGTATTCATATCGCTTCTTTAATCCCCATTGCATATCCAGAAAGAGACCCATAGAGGAGCGAATACTGAGAATTCCGGTGACAAACATTTCTCCGAGTGGACAATGAGTTGTTAGACCTCCTTGTGCTTTAACTCCTGGTAGAGAATAACCAGTTCATAGAACGCTACTGTCTTTCTGTGGCTCTGATCCTGCCGGACAGGAGATAAAACTAGGAGAACACAGAGGCATCTATTCTGGAATTCACATCTCAACTACAAGAATTTAAAAGCAGTGTGTTTCCATTATGGCTTTTAGATGTCAGTGTCAACATCTCCAGAATTTCTACATGGGAGGGGCAGCAGTCTAAGTGTCCAGGTGGCTGGGCGCCTGGTCCCGAAGCGAGTGGGCATAGCAGGCTCTCTGCTTATAGTGGGTTGGGGGTCCCCAGCAGGGCTGAAGGGACCAAGGGATGAAAGGTGGGGGCGATCCGCTCCTTGGTCTGCTCTTTGGTTGCACCTCACAAGTCAACGCGACTCACCAAATCAACTCACAGGGAATAACTTAGGCCTAAGGGGAGACCTGGCTGAATGTCACATCGGGATATTCTTTTTGATGTAATTTAACATGTGACCTGGAGCCTAAATGAGTTTGCCTTTCCCCAGCCTTCACACCTGCATGTGTGACAGTTCAGACACATTCACTGTGACAGTGGGAGCTGCTACCTTCTGCTTATGAATAAAGCTGCCTGCTGTACTTTTCTGTTCGTCTTCATGGAAAGGACTCCCACAGTACATTTCCCTGTGGTGTTTCTCGAGTCTGTACACAGCCGAGCCTGTTTAATTCTAATGAGAATCTTCTCTTTGGCTACATGCCCAAGGATGCATGACCATGACATATATTTTGGTATATTTGGAATTTATAGGTTTGGTTTTTTTGGGGTTTTTTTTTTTTTGGTATAATAACATTACAGATTCCAGGCGCTGGGGCCTGCATATCCCTGGAGCCATTAGTGAGCCTACCCCAGTGTTAAATCAGCACAAGAGAGGTGCTTTGCCCCTCATGCTTTTGGGGCCATTCTTGTCTGTTGATAAACTGATACATGGAAAAGAGGAATCTGAAAAGCATACAACGTTTCACGGAATCCTTTTGTTCAGCGAATGTATACACAGGGACTGAAGACTGTGCCAGGAGTCCCTGAAGAAGGAGCCCCGTTTCCTGATGCCGTGGCAGCTGCTCTGGCCACACAGGGCAGCACCTCCCCTCTCCCCACACCCTGGTGACAACTCAGAAGAGGCCTGTGCATTCAGCGGGACGCTTCTTAAATGACTCCTGGCAGTTTCCTAGCTGCTGGCCAACCCTTGACTCCTCTGCTCAGCCGTCTCTGGGGCCAGCGCCACAGGAGCTGCTAATAAAGTGGACCCTGATTCAGCTCCAGACTCCAGGCTGGAGGACCGTTTATAAATACCTCCTTCATGACCCACATCATGAAATCTTGGCTGGCAATTTTCCTTGTGTCTCTAGGCTGTTATCTCTGATCCATATCGATCCGCAAAAGCGTATCATGAAATTTGCCTCAGAGGAACCAGAGAAGCGCTAAGTACCTGTGGGGGTTGTAAGGCTTGATTAGACAGTGTTTACAGCACGTGGTCTCTGGGAAACTTCTACCAAAATGACAGCCAGCCTCCACATCCACAACTGCTAGCTCAGTGGGGTATGTAGGGCCCTGATATGGGCACCTCAGAAGATGTAAAGATAAGTAAGATGAAGAGCCTCTGCTTGGGGAGTTTAAGATAAGTAGGGCAGAAAGGATGTGAACATCCACACCTGTTATGAGACACAGCTACAGGAGAGGTGCGGGTTGGTCTATACACGTGTTACTCTCAGCTAGGGCGAGGGTGAGTCAGGGGAGACCCCCTTGGAGGTGTTTGCTGGCTGGGACAAGCCAATGGTGGTATCCAGGGCACACAGACAAGGTCAGAACAAGAAAATCCTGGAAGACTGAGAGGCGAGTTAAAGAGGGAAAACCAGGGAGAGAAAGAGATGTGGCTGAATAGAATTTCTGTCTTTGATAGATTTGGTTCTGAAATGGCCAACAAGTGGGAAGGTCTAGAAAGCAGATATGAGTCAGACCTGGAGCTTAGAGGCTGGGATAGGACTGGGGATTAGAAAACTGGAGATTATCCCTAGAGGGTCACAGTTAATGCTAAGGATAGCACAAAAGTGAAAGTGAGAGACAAGGCAGAGGTCGACCTGGAGGACACAGACAGCACCAAGAGCGATACAGGAGTTCTAAAAACCAAACAAAGAAACGAGCAAACCAGGAGATGCGCAGCACAGACGCCGAGCGAAGGGAGCATCCCTGAGCCCCGTCTCCAGCAGGGCAAGTGCCACAAAGCCAACCTTGTCATTTCCTGTTTACCATTCGTGATGCAAGTAATTCAAATGCCTTGCAAGATTTCATGAAATTTGGCCAATTTTATGGAAGAATATTTAGGCAGAAGGGCAGGATAGGTCAATTTATAGAACTAATTCCAACTGGTAAAGCCCCTAGAAGCCATGATACTCTGCGCTGTGATCTATCAATGTATTTAATTCTAGTATTTATACTACTAGGAATCATTTTATTATCAGACAGCAGGACTAAATTCTGCAAACTGGATAGAAAATCGTAACAGTGAGCACGTGTCCATGCAGTAATCAAATGGTCAAGGGGCTTCTGTTGCTGAGATTATTTGCAAGTATTCACGTACCACTTGTTCAATCAGTCTATCATCTGCTAGTAAACATAAAGAGGAAAATGAAAGCAGAGACTAAAAGTTTAAGCAAAATGACTGGGGGAAAATATGCCCAAATCGAGCCCATTGGTCTATGTATAACTGTTGTCAGCTAACCTTGGTCAATTTGGACACTTACAACTTGTCACAATCTTCTCAATGACCGTCAATAGCCTCTGAAAATTAAAAGTCAGTAGGAGTTACCTGCACCCTCCTCGACACCCTGGCTATTCAGTGGCATGTTTTATGTAAAGCAAGTGTTAGAATTCTACCCTACTTTCGGCTACTTACCAACACGTGTGCAAAGAACATGTAGTGAGCTTGGCCCAACTTCCAGTTCTCTATCTTTTAAAGCACTTTGCATGAAATGATCATTCTGACACAAACATAAGAATATTCTCGTGATGGGACCAGTTAGCCTCGTAGTCAGGTCAGGCGGAGGGATTCTTCATTATGGGGTGAGAATACAAGGTGCCTCTAAATGAGGGTAAGTCGTTTTTATCTTCCCTCTAGAGAAAATTCAGAGAGTAGTAGTTGAAGCACATGTCTTTAAAGTGTGGACCACTGGTTTCGGTATTTCAAATGTTAACTCAGCACCACGAGAGTGTAAATTAAATTAATTTGCATACACACATATTCATGATACTGTCTAAACTGAAATACGGTGTCTGGCAGAAGTAACGCCTGTTTGAGCATGGTGGGTAGGGTAATAACGTGGGTGTAACAATTTATTGTTTTGGTTTGAACATTTCACCTAAAATAGCACATGGTGTACTTGAGTATGATATTGTTATGTTACAGAATTACATGCTTATGATTTTGTAATAAAAAGGGGCATTATTTATGCCACACCCTGTATATCAATATGAGACATTAAGGTAGGAGAATTCAATTCCACAAAGGAAAGGATTTTACGAAACTGGAAGCTCTTGACCAATTTTCAGGATGGACATGAGGAAACTTTCACTCTGTGGCAAGAGAGAACTGAGAAATAAAAATCAGGAGAGAGCCTTTGGGGGAACTGGAGGCTTTGTAATTAGAAGCCGAATTACTGGTCAAGGCATTGCTGTGAGAACAGATACAATCCTTGATGACATGGAAGAACTGCTAAAGTTTCAGTTTTATCATTTATATGCTTTCTCCCAGGGTTACTACAGAAATTTAACAAGAATGTGTCTAGCTCTATCATTACCCAGCTCAGTCCTTCACACATAGGCACGCAACAAGGGGCAGCTGCTTGCTACGCAGGAAACTGTTAGGACCAGAACTTCAGGGAGGAGGTGAGTGCCAAAGTGCCAGACCATTCGGTTGTTCCGGGGGTCTCTGGGTCACCTTCGACTATGTGTACCATGGTAGGGTCTCCGTAGGCCACCTGGAAAATACCATTTTCCCTTTCAAGTGAACCAGCTGTGCCTATCAAGCATAAGAAAATAATCCCTTTCCATACAGAGTGGTTCCTGGATTCCAGGCCAAACACTACATGTTTATTCAAGGCAGGTCACTGGGACGCGCTAACTCTACCATTACCCACTAAATCAACATCGTAACACAATACTGGCTTCCTTTTTCAAGCTGGCAGAAGGCTGCTTGTCCCACTTTCAAATTTTACAATTCCCCTGGTTCCTAATTAGCAATACTCTAATCACCATCAGGAACAAAGAAAGGCAAACGAGGAGAGGCAAAAGAAAGAATGGTAAACTGATTTATTCTAGGATGTTTTGGGGGCCACTACAAAAAGATGGGATGGTTTTAGACTTTTAAAATCGTGCAAAGAAAATGTAGTAAAAATATAAAATGCTTCCTCTTCTCATAGCTTCTACAGCAAGAGCTCTCAGCCTAGAACGCTCCAGCTGACCTACGACGGCAGGTTGGCCACAGGCTCCCTTTGTTTTTTTTCATATGTAACCAGGCCTCTGCCGTTTCTCAGGACCACAAATCTTGATAGGGAAGAAACCCAAGCTTCTGGTTGAGCGGGAGATACATTTTCTAATTTTGATTTTAGCCCTTTTTCTTTTAGCAAGAAAAGTGATAAGGAAGAAAGCAGCTCAGCAGTTAAAGGAAAAGGTGTCAAGTCTGACCCCAAGCCCCACTTAGGTTCGTGGTTGGTTTTGCTTTGTTTTTTCTTACCATCCACATTTTAGCCTGAGACAATGAGCAAGTGCTGAAATCCTAGTGGACATTAAAACGTTTCCCCAACAGTGGACTTTCTAGTACTCTTCTGTACATGGGAAATGAGTGTTGTCCATGTTCTAAATAATTCTCTTGATTATTACCTATGAGATGACAGAGGAAACTTCAGAGGCAGTAACTCAAACAGGAAGGGGAAACGGTAGCTGAGGGCTTCCTTTTGGTCTGTGCAGCTCAGATATCCTCCTTTCTTGATTAGCGTTTATATCATCCCCACACAGGCAAAGTCGCAGTATGGTGGAGGTAACCAACATCAGGCTTATAAGCCGGCCATGTCCAAGTGTGGCAATGCTACTGCTGGTTTAAAGGTTGAACTGAACTTGGTATTGTATGAGTGTAAATCCTGGGGCAACAGGTTTTTGGTAACCTCGTAAGCCTCCTCAATTCGAAGAACAAAGCTTTCTCTGGCCAGTGCGGCTCAGTTGATTGGAGTGTCGTCCAGTAAAACAAAACGCCATGGGTTCAATTCCCAGTCAGGGCACTTGCCTAGGTTGCGGATTTGATGCCCTGGTCAGGGCATGTGCAGGAAGCTGCTAATCGATGTTTCTCTCTCACATTGATCTCTCTCTCACTCTCTCTCTCAAAGCAATTTTAAAAAATGTCCTCAGGTGATGATTAAAAAAAAGAGCAAAAGTTGTCTCTGGGTAGGGAGAAACCCACAACTATGATTTTGCTTTAGGTCTCTTGGTGTTCTTTTACCCTGTGCCTATCCAAGTTTGGACAGGTAAAGGACCTGTGTACTCATATGCTTCAGTTCTTTTAGCACTGGTAGATGCTGTCTTTTTTTACAACCATTTAGTGCATTCATTTATTCATTTTAATTTTGACTTTTATTTTGAAATAATTTCAGTCTTACAAAAAAGTTGCAAAGATAGTACAAAGAATTAATTCCCATGCACCCTTGACCCAGATTTCTTCAAGGTCAACATACCACATTTGCTTCATCAAACTCTGTGTCTGCATGTATATACACAAACATTATTATTTTTCTGAAATGCTTGAGAGTAAGTTGCAGTATTTACCCCCAAATATTTTGTGTTTCTCATACAAACAAGCACACTCTCTCACATAACACAGTAAAGTTATAAACATCAGCAAATTACTGAGGTCATGTATTGCTTAACAACAGGGATGTGTTCTGAGAATGTGTCACTAGGCGATTATGTCAACGTGGGAACATCGCTTGCACAAACCTAAATGGCATAGCCTGCTACACACCTAAGCGATACGGGATGGTCTAGGGCCCCTAGGCTCCAAGCTGGTACAGCATGTTACTGTACTGAATACTGTACGTAATTAAAGCACAATGGTATCTGAACATCTAAACATAGAAAAGGTGCAGTATAAATATGGTATAAAAGATAGAAAATGATCCACCTGTGCAGGGCACTTATCAGGAATGGAGCTTGCGGAACTGGAAGCTGATCTGGGTGTGTCAGTGAGTGAGTGGTGACAGCATGAGAAGACATAGGACATCACTGCACATGGCCGCTGGTGTTATAAACGCTGCCCCACAAGCCCCTCCTTCTGGCAGCGTCAGAAAGAGAACAGGAGAGCTGTCAGTGCTGCTCCGTGAACAGGGATGTGGGCTGGACTGGTTGGGAATATCGAGGGGGACTGGCTGGAGAAGGCACAAATCATCGTAATAGCGACTGTTGGAGGGCGGGAGTGAAAGGTGGCCTGAGGCTCGGTAGGAATAAGGAATACAGATGGAGAGATGAAGGATCACAGGGGACTGTCGTGGCAATGTGGGTTTGGCTGTTGCATGTTGGAGCAGTGGTCGGATGAAGAAATTTTGTCTCGTTCATAAACATAGAGGGCGCTTAACATGGAGGGGTCTGGAACTGAGGACTCTGTAATTCGACTTTGGAAACTTGTTTTTGGTTCTATTGACCGCATCTGACACAGGCCATTCTCTCTGGCATTGAATTGATGGAGAAAATAAAACTTATCTATGCTTCACATCATTACAATCCAAAAATATTTCTGAAGTACAGGGACAGGCTGGCTCCACACTAACCACAGAAAGCTTTTACTACGGAGGCAGCGACATTTCGTACTTGCTATGGCAGCTCCTGTGGACCCGTGTCCTTGTA
This sequence comes from Micronycteris hirsuta, assembly GCA_004026765.1. Taxonomy (NCBI): domain Eukaryota; kingdom Metazoa; phylum Chordata; class Mammalia; order Chiroptera; family Phyllostomidae; genus Micronycteris; species Micronycteris hirsuta. The sequence goes on along the minus strand of PVJI01015104.1, from coordinate 10,510 downwards.
CAGAGCCTTAGGTCCTTAACAAAGGATGTCCAGCAATGTGCCCCACAGACCATCAGGCTAGATCTGGGAGGGCAGTAGAGCCCTCTGCGTGTGCAGTGTGGGGGCAGGCCCCTCCGTGCTGGAACAGGTCAGTGACCGACTGCTCGGGAGGGACTCTGTGCTCTCAAAACTAAGGTGCTGTTCCCAAGCCCCACAGATATTGCTCCCAACAGAACAGCAACAACAAAAAGTCCTCCTGAGCCACATATCCTTCCATTTCTTACAGGAAATTCAGCTCCATCAGTATCTCCTGGGACTCCTACCGTACACACGGCCTGTGGTAGACTGAAATAGCTTTAGTGACACCTGACTGTGTTGATATGCTACTATTTAATTGACAGGCTTTATTCATTTTGCCAAGTGCTCTGTTAATTCTTTTTAATTATAAATTTTTTAATTTTTTCATAAAGGATTAAATACAGAAAAAAGCCCCCCCCTCCCTTTCAAGTACATACATTTCTATGAATTCCAGCAAATGCATAGGAGGCCTCTGCTGGCCCGGGCTGAGGACGGTTTCCCCACCATCCCCAAGGGGGAAGGTGTCTCCGAAAGTCGGGGCCCAGGATGTACTTCTGCAGTTTTATTCTATTTCCTTCTCCCAGCCACCATGGGTTGTCACTGGTGTCCTCAAAGTGACAGTGTTTGCTGCGAGTGCCCCAGCAGCTGAAGATTTTTGTCCTGGAGAGGGCCTTGTGCCTTTCTCCGGGTGGCGGCCGCCCTCCCCGAGGCTTGCTCCACCAGGGGTCTCCGGGACTCTCCCTGTCTCCAGTCTCTCTCTTGAGCACCAGGGAAGGCCCCAGGGAAAAGCCTGTGAGTGGGTATGAGTTTCCCTTGCACCTGAAGCTCCCAGGGGTTCTAGCCTCTCACACTCGCCACACTCAGCCTTTAGCAGTTTGTTAAAAATGCTAGTTGAATTCTTCCTACCAGCCTGTATGGTATCTGGCGTTTCTGGCAGGTAGGTGAGTGCCAGGGTCCTGCCTCTCTTGGGGAGCCTGTGTTTCCTTGGATTCCGAGTTAGTTCGTTACCTTGCACCCGCAGCTCTGCCATGGATTCAAGGAAAGATGTGACTTCATTAGTGAGCATTTTTTTTTGTTGCTGTCTTAAGAATAAAAGCACCCTTTTTCTGGTTTTTGACACCCTAAGTAGAAGACAGACATCTATTTTACATTTTTGATCATTTATGAATTTTACCTGATAAAACATTTGCAAAGAAAAACAGTTGTGTCCTGAGATATCAGTAATGAAAAAAGATCTTTTAAAATATTCACGTACTTGAGCATCCTCCTTAGAAAGTTCTCCCCCAGAAAACAAGCAATCGTATGAAAAGCTAAAAAGATCACATCTTTTAACAGGACAGATACAAGAGTAAGAGACAGTGCTTAAGAAGCAGGGTTTGGCATTTCGATTTAATTATACCTTCCGAGAGACAGGTTCTTTCCTGCAGTTGCTTCTGACCCATGCTGAAATCATAGTATATCATTTTCCTGACATTTGTAAAGAAAAAAAATCTGATTGGATAGCATTCACCTCTGCCAAGCTAAGGCATGGACTTACTTGCTAAAGGCTTTTAGCCAGATTGTCTGCTCTGAAAATTATAGAAAGCCTTGAACTATTTTGAAGGGAAACTTGTGATTAAACAGGCGGGGGGAAATCTTTATTATAGGAAAACCAGCTGCCTGGAATAGCTACAGTATTAACAATTATATATTAAAATGTCCATATTGTGAAGTAATGCAAAATACACTCCTCAGCGGGAGCTGATCCTGACCTGATAACCGGCTGCTCTGGGGTTTTCCCCTCAGGGTGCATCGTGAAGCCACAGCGGCTGTTCACTTCGTTAGGAAGTTGTGTCATTTCTTAAAAGCAGCTAGTTAGTAGTAACCATTGATTGAACATTTTCTGTATTGGTTGCTGTAGGAATCTGAAAGTTTGTAAAAGAAATAATTGTTCTGAGTAATTGTCAGAAAGGTATTGAGTCCTTTCTGGACCCACTTGGTCTAAATATGAAATTCCCAGTGATAATTCACTGTCACACTACAATCCCAGCTCCTTTGTCACACTGTTCTGTCCTTTGGGGTTGGGACACAGCCAACCACAGATTTCCTTTCTGGGTTCTCCCATAACCATAGTCTCCCTTCCACCTGGCCAGCAACCCTGCTGACCCCACACCGGTGGCCTCATGGCCCTCATCGACAGCCCTACCTACCTCTTAACCAGGGACACGGTTGAATGAAGTCCTCAGCCACCTATACACACACACACGCACACGCACACACACAGAAAAATCCTGAGAAAACGAATGTATGTCAGAGTATCATTACCGATACATCTTTCTTAAGAGGATGTTTTCCTATATATTTTTTGATTTTTAAATTTTTCATTAGAAGAGAGAATGGGAGACTCTCAGGTGGGTATCTTTCCACTGTCCTTCACAGCACCCTGCGGGCCGGCTGCCTAGTCTGTGCGTAGGCAGACGCTTCTATCCTTCAACCTGAAGATGACGCTGCAGAGGGACTGTTAGCAGAGCATGTCTCCCAGTAGGTGTAAGGAGGTTGGGCTGTGTTACCTGCACATTCCTGCCCATTACTTTTTATCACACCGGGGTTAGCAGTGCAATCTTTGGAAGCCGGACAGATAGTTCTCCTCTCATTTCTTCTGCTCAGATCTCCAGCTTGGAATCTGAGTGTTGGCGAATTATATAAACAACTCCTTGACATTCATCAGATGCTATTATATCTTCTTTTTGCCCATTGTTAAGATAATTCATACTTTTGACATATAGTAAAATTTAGACAAAAGGTAAAGAAGATTATAAAAATCACCATCAATGTCACAACTGAATTAATAACTCATCACTACGTGTGAACTAATTGATGTGAAGTTCATAGTTTGAAACAGGCCAAGGTGGGGGTATTTACACCGCAGAAATAGGCACATTTGATAAACTAGCTGCCTCACTTCTACTGCACTCCCAGCAGTTCAACTTTTACTTGCGGAGCATGGAGCCCATCTGACACATGTATTTTCACCCCAAATTTAGATAATGCGGTATTGAAACTGCAAGAATATATCTGACCCAAAGAATATTCTGAGTTTTCACAGAAGATTAACAGGAACATCCTTTTCTCACATTGCGTGTAGGGAGAGCAAGGACCTCAAGGCTTTCCGGGGCCAAAGGGCACGACTGGCCGCGGCTTCCCTGGCCAGAAGGTAAGTATTTCAGGACCTTGAACACATTCATAGGCTTAGGATCTCAATTGCTTGACTTGAACTTTGGAAGTGCTCTCATATACTTGTTACTCTTCTTTTTACAAAACTCTCAGAGGAAAAAATCCATTTGAAAGTGAATCCTTATGTATTTTCTTTCCTATCTATGAACATGCTTACTTTATAAAATCTCATTTCCTTTATTCTTGAAAGCCAGCTGACAAAGGAATAAATCTTTGCAACATAACATGTAGAAGATACCAGATAACTCAGGTATAAAATATATAATAGTTGAACTTCCTGAAGGCAGTGAGCTGACCTGATGGTATCTGATGAAATCTCTGGTTCATGCCGAATTAGATTATGGTGCCTGGGAGGGAGAGGGGGCGTGAATAAAATGCCCACATTTTTTTTTCTATCATACATTTGTATCAACAAGGACTATAGCTCTTCAAGAGATCCCAGTTACAAATAAACCAAATTTCAGAGTTGTTCTTATTTGGCTTTGCATTTCACATTCTAAACTTACCTTTTCACTGTATTCTAAAGGGGGAGCATGGAGAACGGGGCGATGCGGGGACAAAAGGCAGTAAAGGGGAAACTGGGGAGCCCGGATCACCAGGAGAACAGGCAAGGAGTGACTTTTAAAGCCTTACTGTGATTTTATACATTAACTGGTTCCAAACTATACTGACTGTTACTATTTTTCTGCTAAGCAGGGGTTACAGGGACCAAAAGGAGACCAAGGACTTACAGTGAGTATCAACCCTAGAGGCAACTGAGGGTTCTTGAAAAGTTATTACACTCAGATTTTAGAAGAATTTTTTTGATGCAGAGTTCCAGTTGCTGTTTAAATGATAGCACTGCAAACAACCCCAGTGTTGATTTAGAGGCACAAGGTAACTGAATCTGAATGTGAGGGGGAAATTTCACCCAGCAACCCTTATCTGGCCTCACGGTGGAGGCTGGTGACTATTGCCCTCTGATTCTTGGTAGAAATGGCAACAAGGTGAGCTTCCAAGAAGCCAAGATGACCAAATGACTCTATTTTACACGACCCTTCACATTTCAGAATGGCGGCTCTTTTTTCCTCAGCTAGTTTCTTTAGGAAGTGCTCTGAAAAGAACAGCAATTGCGGTGTTTTTATGTGCTGATCCGCGAAGACAAGTCACTGTGAAGCGTCTACAAACTACGCCCTACTCGTCTCCCTACACCACTGCAAACAAACAGCTCACTCTTTGAAGTCCCGCAGGGTGGAAAAGTTCCAGAATTTTTATAGCAAAGCTTAATTCTTCCTTGCTGACTTGAAGACACTGTATCTTCTGGAATGGAGAAGAAATAGGGATCCTCTCTTTTATTCCTTTTTGATTTGGGGCTGGGGATGCTGATTCTAGGTACCGTGATGGGGAAATCTAGGTGTGAGGGAATGGGAGTTCTGGTAGTAAAGGTGAGAGATGAGAGCCAGGCGTGTGACAAACAGGACTGCACGCTTTTTTTGTTTGTTCGTTTTTTATGGCCCTGCTCCCTTCATTTCTTTGTTCTTCCCCACAATTCAACCCCTCCTCTGCATCCAAGATGTCTATGGTGAATGAAGCAGGTACCTATGGAGCAATTCCTCCCCAACAGTAGCAGGGGAGAGTATATGCAACATGCCCAGAGAAACGGACCCCTTAGGGTTATACCCTCCTTCCTCTTCCACCATGGGGAGGGCGCTGGTTCCCTTCATCCATTCACTTGTTCATTCACTTCACCAACATATGTTGGGCGCATCTCCAGGGGGGCAGGCTCTGAGAGGGACACTGGGAGAATAGTAGAAAATGAGAGACTGTCTCTGCGCTCAGGGAGCTTGCAGCCCAGTGGAGAGAAAGACAGACAAAGGGTGTTCACGTGCAGCTTGATAAATGCTGTGATAGAAGTACGTACGGGCTCCAGAGCAGGCACAATGATGTATGATGACGTTTGGGGGCAAGATAGGCTTTTGCCTCTTAAACAGAAGGTTTTTAACCAAGAGGCAGAGATCTTGGAAATCTGATTCTTCTGACTTTGGCTTTTCAGATTCTAGAAAAGGGGATGAGCAGGAAGGGAAGGGTGGAGGAAAAGAGAATTTATATTCAGTGAGAATCTAGGATAAATATATAAATATATACATTTTCCCTTTCTACATCCATTCTAGTTTCAGATTTCTTCAAGGCCTCGGTAAATGGGAGAAAGTATGCCAAGACCTGAAGAAAGGATAACTGTTGACACTCTCATTTTATATAATTTTTTAAGTATCATATTGGAATTTCTTTTTAACTAGCCACTTGGAATTATTGGCTTCTGCTTAATTTATGGTAAAAAAATTAAATTCAAATGCCCTGAACATTCCCATAAGTGTTCTATTACGTCTTGACACCAGCGATGTCACTTCACCCCAATTCTGTCATTACAGATTTTTTTCTTTAAAACTTTACTTTTGCAACTGTTAAGTTTTATATTCTTAGATTAGGTCCACTGTTCCATCCTGTCAAGATTTTCTGGGCTCCTGTTTCTTTTATCCATTAGTTAACCATCCCTGTCAGCTTCCTGTCCTTGGCAAATGTAGAGCTCCGCCTTCTCTAGCCTCAGGCCAGTCATTTGCAAGCATGCGACTCAGGGCGGGGCATTGGCAGATGCACTTCTAGTATCCAGCTCCTGCTGCGCCCTTCTGAGGGGGCCAGTGGGCATCGGGACCAAGAAGGAGCATTCACACACTGGGACCTTTCATGAAAGAGCCAAAGACAGAGGATTAGGAAGCTGGAGAGGGGACTTGCAAAATTGGAGAGTGGTACAGAAAAGCGGGTACAGCAAAGAATACATTCTCTTTTAGCCATGTTGCTTGTCTTAGTTGCTCAGCACATGTGGGTTAAATCATGCCACTGAATACATGCATTACTCACACCACTGTAGGGAGTATCAATGGTTCCCCTCTTAGCCACAGGGAATATATTCCATCCACCCCCCACGGATACCTGAAACCACACAGTACCCTATGTATACTATGTTTGTCCTATACATGCACACCTATGATAGAGTTTAACTTATTAATTAGGCATTGTAAGAGATCAACAATAAAACTGGTAATAATTCTAATATACTATAATCAAAGTTTTGTGAATATGGTCTCTCTCAAAATATCTTATTTCATGGATAGAATATTCACTGTTATCGTAGATTTTAGTAACTTCAGCATAGGATTTTTTTTTCCTTATTAAGTCAAGAATTTTTACCTTTTCACTTAAAGGAAGCGCCTTATAGCTCTCCTTGGCATATCCAATTTCCAGCATCACTGCTCTTGTGCTTTGGGGCCATTAGGAAGTAAAATAAGTGTTCCCTGAACACAAGCACTGCTGTGTCGTGGCAGTCGATCTGACAGCCCAGTCGGCTACCAGGTGACTAGTGAGAGGGGTCGGAGGTAGGGAGGGGGCAGGAGAGTGTATACAACGTGGAACACAGGACAAAGGGATGATTCGTGTCCTGGGCAGGATGGGGTGGGCCAGCACGGGATTCCATCTTGCTACTCAGAACAGCGCACAACTTAGAACTTCTGATTTGTTTATTTCTGAGATTTTCCATTTAATATTTTCAAACTGTAGCTGACCGTAGGTAACTGAAACCATGGATGGTGAAACTGTGGAAGGGGCGGGTTATTTTGTGGGGCCAGACCCTGTGCGAAGAGCTCTGTTTGTGTTGCCTTGTTCAGTCACCCATCCCCAGCCCGAAGGCACAGATACGCTAAGTCACCTCATGCCCAAGGTCATGCAGCTGATAAAAGCTGGAGCCACAATTTGAACTCCAAAAGTCTGAGCTATTGCATTTCACAACTCAAACACATTTCAGTTATGATATGTGATAGCCACCTTTTAACCTCGGTGCTATTTATTTTATTTTCTGCACTGGAAGGATGAAATAAAATGACCCAATGCTGATTGTAATAAGACATATCTTTTATGACGAGAGGAAAGATATTATGGCCATACAATTAATACATTCCTTTTTTTTTCTCCAGAAAGAAGAAATTATCAAACTTATTTTTGAAATATGCGGTAAGATTTGACTATTGAGGGGAAAAAAAACAATCCTTTAAAGTTCCAACACCACTATGTTCTGTGTTGGTCAAGGGAATGTGCTTACCCAGACAACGTATATTATGGAGCTCATGAGAAAGTTTAAAGTTCATCTGAAAAGTCAGTGGGGAACTGAAAGGAGGCAGTGAGAGGGGCTGCAGGAATCCTGGTTTAGGAAAAGAAAGTCATCTTCCCAGCTGGTTGAGGAGTATGAAGATGCCTGCCTCACATCTGTGGGCAGCCAGGCCTTTGCACACACAGCGCTTATTTATATTCAGTGCCCTTTACCTGAGCTTGGGGAGAAAAAGCAACAATAAAGGAAAGAGAGCCATAGGGGCCCTGCTGGTATTGGGGCCCAGTCAGCCTGGCTGGTGACTATCCTGTCTGCATTTTTCCTGAAGCCAGAAGTCTTTCTGAATTTTGTTTTCAGCGCTGTTTTGAAAGTACATCACACCCGAAAGCAGAGGACAGGAGGTCCTCTTGCTTTACATCTATATCTAAATGCTTCTGCATATTTGGCTAAATACCTTAGACTTAAAAATAGAGTTACCAGGAAGTAAACAAAAGAGATTAGCCAAAAAGCAAGAGATTAAATGGAATAAGAAAGATAGAAGAACCATCTGTGTTCAAAGAGGACAGAGGCAGGAATATCATCATTCTTCCATACAGAGAACTCCAGAACTGCTTTGTCACCCGAAAGACTTCTGGAGCATCCTGGGACTCTGTGTGGTGACAGGCCAATTTAGATGTGACTTCTGGGTTCTAGAAGCTCTATAAAATCAGCACCAAGTTTCCTCATGACTTTTTGTGGTAGGGTTGTTGGGCAATAGGAGTGTGGATAAACCAATGGGTCCCTGATAAGTCTGATTGCCTGGGGATTCTGGCAGCTACTCTGAATGATAAACCCTGAAAAGAGGTTGTTGATTGACCATCATTCTTGATGCCCTCAAAAGGTTTCACAGTACAGATGGAAAGCTGGCCTCGTTGGTAGATGGGAGCCACCTTAGTAGACATTGCAGGTGACTGGGGCCATAAACAAGAGTGGCTGTTCTTTATTCTTGTGTATGGTTAGAAGAGTCAGGTATAGAAACTAGAAGGGAGACGGTTGTCAGCTATGTTCACAGTCACAGCAAAGGAAGGTAAACGTCCAGGTCTAGGGTTCATCTGTGCCATCTCTCATCACCCCCCCCCACACACACACACACACTCATCTGCCATCAATGAGTGATGTTTTGGGTTTCATTCTGCAATGCTTCTGTCTTGACATTCACCTTTCAGGTTGCGGGCCAAAATGTGAAGAGGCTCCATTGGAGCTGCTGTTTGTGATTGACAGCTCAGAAAGTGTGGGGACATACAACTTCCTGATCATCAAAAATTTTGTGAACACCCTGATTGACCAGGTCGTTCTGGACCTTGCCATAGTCCGCGTAGGTATAATCAACTACAGCCACAAGGTAGAGAGGGTGGCCCATCTGACGCAGTTCTCCAGCAAGGACGACTTCAAGATGGCTGTGGAGAACATGCAGTACCTGGGGGAAGGCACCTACACGGCCACAGCCCTCCATGAAGCCAACCTCATGTTTCAAGCCGCAAGGCCAGGCGTAAAGAAAGTGGCCTTGGTCATCACGGATGGGCAGACAGATAGCCGAGATGCAAAGAATCTGACGGAGGTGGTGAAGAACGCCAGGGATGCCAATGTGGAAATATTTGTAGTTGGGGTGGTAAAGAAGAATGACCCCAACTTCGATATGTTCCACCAAGAAATGAATCTAATTGCTACTGATAGCGGACACGTTTATCAGTTTGATGACTTCATTGCTCTGCAAGGTAAGACTCAGCTCCAGGGCAAAGACACTTACGTTGTTCTTCCAGGTACCATGTCACTGCATCCCCCTGAACAAACATGGAAGTGGGGGGCTAATGAGGCTTGTGCAAACATTAAATTGTAATGTAAACTTCAGAAGGTAGAAGAATTTAGTATTATCCTGTTTAGAGAGCATAATCCTTTGTCTTTATTCATTAGCAACAAGTGCTGAGTTGGTCTCAGAGTTCACTGATGTATCTATGGTCAAGGAACATGGATGAATAGACCTTGGGGGTATTGCTAAGATTAATGGTCAGAAAGTTACCTGACCTGAATAAGAGATGGAACAAGCCAGCAGCAAGGCAGAAAGTAACCGGAGAATCAATGAATTAGGAAGTGCATGATGAATGAAGAAAAGTTATAGTAATCTAAAGGGATGAGAGACACAGTAACTAGAGTTATTCTATTATCTGTTCTCTGTTTGTATAAGACCACCAAATTATATACACTGGAACAGATTAACCCTGTACTATTTGAATCACCCACTCACCATTCTATGTAGATTCTTTCATAACAGGTCACAACTCTTTCTCATCTGTCTGTATATCCACTGCCCGTTTTGTACCCTCTCAAGTTTCTTCCAATAGAACGTTCTCTGTTTTTATGAAAACAGATAATGAGTAAATAGGTGGATCAGGAGTTTATCTTACAATGGAGCAACATTTTGAGCATTCATCCTACAGTCAATGCCGAGGTGATGGGTTTCCCCATGCTACTTGACCCTCTCACAGGATCAGATAGTTCCTAAAAAGACATTCTAAGACACTCTCCCACCTAAGATTGAAGTGTGGCCATTATTGCTTTACAATGAAACATGTTCCAGCTCTTTGGAAACTGATTGTTCATTCTGGCAGGGCCCACACCTGGCAAGCTTGTGAGGGAGGTAAAATTGGTGCTTCCCGGGTTTGCAGGCTTTGGTTTGGCACCACCCTATCTTCTCCACCCCCTGAGGGAGGGCTTGACGGGCCGGCACCGACACTCTTTGACTCAGGCTCTTCTCAGCTCACTCTGGGTACTGCGCGGCTGGCTCTAACCTTAGTGTACCGTCCTCGGAATCCTCCCACTTTCTAGTCACCCTTTTCTTCAGACCCTTCTAACCTGGGGTCCCATTTCCTTAACAGTCCGCCGGGTGACTGATGAGTTTGATACATTCAAGCTCACTGGGCTGTTAATGTGTTAGAATGACCGGAAGTATTGCACATTTCAGAGACAAGTTAATTGAAGAGCTTTATCATCTAAACCAAGGGAGTTAGTAATTTCTTCCAGCCATATGGTTTTTGGGCTGGCTGGCCTTTTGGTGTCCCTAAAACTGCA
>PVJI01015103.1:0-42100 GCA_004026765.1 Micronycteris hirsuta | reverse complement strand
CAATAAAGTAATTAATAAAAAAAAAAAGAACTGGAACTACACCTGTTATTAGTACAGTGCTAGGAAGTAGGTAGGTGGGGACTCCCCCTATTGAGCAGGAAGCAAACACACAGTTGAGGCTTGCGGTCGGAGGGTTTGCGGATAAGATTTCCAAGTGCTTAGTGCTGGAGGTGTTTGTAAACAAACAAACAAAAAAAAAGTAAAGAAAAGGAAAGGAAGAAAGGGTGGAAAGAGAGAGAGAAAGAAAGAAAGAGAAAGAAAGAAAGAAACCTTGGACTGTTAGCATGGCCCAATGACTTCAAGATGAAAATCATCAATTAAAGATGATCAAGAATAGTTGTTATGCTATTATATTCCATTACTGTTACCATGATGTCACCGGTTTAGCTTTCTATTTGTTAGAGACAGATAATAGATATAGGAAGAGAATGAGACAATGCTTATTTGTAGTATCCAAGACAGTAAACAAAGGCCTTATTTACTAAGAAGCTGTTTCTCTTTGCTTCAGTGTCCAAGCCCCTGAGGTTGCTCATGAAGGTGCACTTTTGCATTTATCAGGCCTAGGACAGAGTAAAAACTACAGGTGGGCTCGTACTGTTCTACTTTTTCCCTTTCTTTTCAGGATAAGCACAATGCCAAATACCATCCTAGCTCTTAATCCTGTCAGCCGTTTCGGAAAGCTATTCCACTAGGATTCTATTCTGCCCGAGGGGTGATTCATCAAACATGTGTTCTAAGATTAGGGAAAAGGCGATGTGTTTCTTAATGCATGGAGTATGAATAATGAAAAGAACAACTCGGCTGAAGAAACCGTGTGAAACATTTTCTATGGTTTTGTGGGTAGGAAACATGAGAGCCTGGAGAGAAAGCTGTTTAAAAAGCGCTGGAGGCCTTGAGTGCTACAAGTCACTCACCTCGTTTCATGATGCCTACTATTTGTGGTGAACGGGACATGTGTACAAATCTAATCTGGTTGTCTTGAGCTTGTATTATTTGCCTACATTCTTTTGTTGTAGCAGTCTAGAAGGTTTAGGTTTCAATTTTTTACACAAAAGTTAATTTATTGAAAACTCATTCTCTTCAACAGTGTCTAATAAGAAAATAATTTTTTAATCTTATTAGGCAGCATGGTGGTAAATGACTAATTTATGTTCTACCCAATGTTCAGACCTCTTGAATGTCAAATACTGTATACTTTTATTTTAACTGTTTTTCAGGAAGTACAGCTTAATTTGCTGAACTTTTCTGGATTTTTCTTGCTTTTAAAAATTTATTATTTTACATTGCATTCTTATGACTGGAATTATTCTACAGATAATAGCACATTCTTTATAAATAGCCAATTCTTTTGGTCACATTAAAAAGATTCCATTGAGTACCTTTTGGTGGCACCTCCTTTATTTATATAATGAACCACTTTAAAATTTGTGATCATGTATACAGAGACTGCAAGTTGAAGTTCATTGCCAGGAGTGGAGATGAGTACCCCAAGGGAACGTCTGGGCCCAGCACTTTGGGGGCAAATGGGACGAGTGGGTATGGGCAAAATAATGTATTGATTATAAGTTCAGGTTCTGGAGCAAGACTAGGCTCACTTCCCTGGTCTCTCAATCATTAGCTCCGTAACCTTGTGCATCTTTCTTAAATTCTCCATGCCTCGGTCTCCTTGTTTGAAAAAACGGGGGTAGTCGTATACCTGCCATGTCAGGTTGCTGTGAGCATCACGTGAAGGGACAGTTTAGGGCGGTGCTCCGTGCCTGTGTGGGTGGTGCTCCGCGGAGGAAGAGCCGAGTTCTAGAGGGTGTGGAGGCCAGAAGCTGGAACATTTCCACAGATCTGCATTTGTAAGAATTATTTAGGGTCTTTGTTAAAAGCACACATGTCTAGGTCTTCAAGCAGAACACCTAAGGAAGAATTCTAGGAATTTATATTTTTGACAAATACATGAACTGATTCTTACCAAATTAGTTTGGGAGACTGGGATGTGAGAATAGTGTAGACTTCTGAGTTCGACAGATATGTATTCGGATTCATTCTTTAAATGATTGTGTCCAGATGTCCACATGTACCAGGGACGGTTTCAAATGTTGGACATTCAGCAGAGTCCAAACCAACAAACATCTCATTTTTGTGCCTATGGACCTTGTAGTCTACTGGGATTCCTACTCTAAGACACCAGCTGGGGCCTCCCTGAGTGATCTGAATGAACTGTTTAAACAAACAAACAAACAAAAGTGTTTTTTTCTTGTCATAAAAGCACTAGGGGTTCACTAAAGAAAAAAGTGAGGCAGAAACTATAAGCCATAGCTGTCGTGTTGAGGAGGGAAATCCTCAGTTATCCAGAGGCTTGATGTTAAGAGAATCATTTAGAATAGAAAAACAGTGGGGTTGGTGGATTGGTGGTGGTTATGTCCAAGGGTTTTGCCTGTAAATGGGAAATCGAGCCACTTGACCACAGGAAAGTGAATATGACCAGATTGTTTCCCTGTGTGTTAGGTTTCCGTATTTAGGTCTGATTGTCTAATTGTCAAGCCTAATAAGTTGTTTTGACAAATCCCATCAAAATTACCCTTTGAAAGGGAAATCATGGCAGCTGAATTTTAGTTTTCTTTTCCCCCAGGAAGATAGGATCAAACACAGGAATATTTTCACGATGTTGATGGCTTTGCTTTGTTGACATGGAAGAGGGCATATCACCTTTTGTTGCTGTCTTGTCAGGGGTACCAAAAAGTATTTGACAGTGGTTTGAATTAGAGTTCAGTTTAACATAACCAGTGTCCAATCTACTTCTAGGCAACTCTATTTACTTTGTGTTTTTGGTAAATGAATAAAAAAGCAGTAGGGTTAAGAGTAATGTAGTAATGCCATTTAATTCTGAAAAAAATACATATTAAATATAAAATATTGTTTTTGTTGGATCTCTTGAGTGTTCAGTTTTTGTCCTTTGATTTATAGATTCTGGATTTATTTCCTACTGGCTGTAGTGGTTTACTATCCTCTCTACTTCTGTGGTTATGCTTTAAGTACAGTAAAAACAAACATTGAAACTAAACTGTATTTTGACAATGCTGTTCGGAAATGAGGTGTTCTTTATATAGTGACATTTTAGACATTTTAATATGCTGCACATTACCATTCCTGTTGAGAGCATGTTGAAAAAAAATGTTATACTGTAATGTACTTCTTTTTTTTTTAATTGATTTTTAGAGAGAGGAAGGGCGAGAGAGACGGAGGGAGGGAGAGAGACAGACAGAGACAGACATTGATTTGTTGTCCCACCCATTTGTGCATTTATTGATTGCTGCTTGTATGTGCCCTGACCAGGGATCGAACTCATGACCTTGGTGTATCAGGACAACACTCTAACCAACTGAGCACCTGGCTAGGGCACTGTAATTTTCTTTTATGCTAAAGTACAATTTTTAGAAATTATTAAAGTATGGAGATAAGGTACATAGTCACTGCTTATTATTCAACCTGATGCAATCCAATTTCTTCTTTCACTATTCCACTGAAGTTGAACCTTGGAAGACAGTCACCTTGTTGCCAATGGCCTCTTCTCAGTCCTTATCTTTGTGAACTCTAGCATGAACTTTGTCACTGTTGACAGCCTATCCATTTTTTTAAAAATTTAGTTTCTAGGACTAATTTTTTCTCTACCACCCGCTTTACACTTTGCCCAGCTAGCTCCTCTTTACTACCTACTTCCTTACAAAGGCTTTTGCTGAGCTCATTTTTAACACTCTTCTCCACATGTATGCCTTTTCTCAGGGGGTGATTTCACTTGCTACTCATACATGTATGGTACCCAAATTCATATTTCCACACCTGACTTGTCTACTAGACGAAAAGTTATTTCTCTACTCATAGCACTTTTGACATCAAATATGTGAGTTTTCTTCAGCAAGCACTTCTCCAGTTCTTTGCAGACACCAACAGGGTGTCCTACAGTTTCAGTTCTGACATTAACTACCCAGAGCGGGCACAGACTCCACAGACTCCCTGTGTTAGGAATCAGGCATGAAGGCCAAATGTATATTTCTTATTAAATCACAACATTACATCTACCAACCTCAGGTCTTTTTTTTTTTTTTTTTAAATCCTCACCTGGGGACATTCTTTCAGTGCTTTCAGGGAGAGGGGAGGAGAAGGAAAGTAGGAGGAGAGGGAGAGAAACATCGATGTGAGAAACATCGGTTGCCTATTGGTCACCAAGAACCAAACCCACAACCTAGAAATGTGCCCTGAGTGGGAATCAAACCTGTGACCTTTCAGTTTGTCGGATGATGCCCAATTCACTGAGTCACACCGGCCAAGGCTACCAAGCCCAAGTCTTAATTTCCAACTTGTGTGAACATCTAACTTGGATCATTCACAAATGCTTCAACATTTACACAACCAAATCCAATTTGCCTGCCTCCATTTTAATTTTATTAAGAATGAATTATGGAATTATTATAATAGAATAATTGTTTTGCTTTATTAATCCCCCCCTTTTTTTTTGCCTTACACTGTCATAACTAACTAAGCAGAAATTTTAGGGCCAGTGTAAGGGACCAGGAATTGGTCATTTAAAACACTGATCCTTCGGAATCATCATCTGAAATAGCTCAGATTTGTCTTTTCCATTTCAATTCAGGACTATTTGTCTTTCATGTAATACCTTCTTAAATGATCTTCTTGCCACCTATGCCTCTTTCTCCTATGTATTTTTTGGATTGCTGCTAGAGCCTTAACATGAATCTGATTATGTATTCACCTATTTGTAAACCTTTGCTGCTGTGCTGTACGCTCAGAATGTAAGGTGCACACCCTTACCATGCCATGCAACAGCTTTTCCTTCTGACCCGCAGCCATTTCCCCTCTGTACTCGGGCACCGGCACTGAGGCACCGTTTCTCTCATCATGTTCTGTTCAGCTTCCTTATCTTTGCTCTGACTATTGTCTTTAATGGCCTTATTACTTTGGTTGAATCCTCAGCATCCTTCAAGGCCAGTTCATATGTTATCTTCCTTGTGAAACCTTCCTCACCCCACCCCGCAAGGAAGGGCCCTGTTGATTTCCATCTCTTGACTTATTCATGTTCGTATTCCTTGAACCCAGCAAAGTGCTTTGATCATACTATTCATTTCTTTTTAAAATTAAAAGTACTTGGTTTTAGAAATTATCCTTAAAACATAGTTACCAAATTTAGTTCTTTATCTGGCAAATTGCCTGTGTTCCATGTGTTAGCAAACCAAACCAATGTCATCATCTTTGTCTTCACTCTGACATTTAACGAAGGTCTGGACTGCGTGCACACGACTGGAGTGTGGGGAGATCTAGCCACTGGTCCTGCCCGCACCGACTCAGTGCAGCATAGAGTCAACGCGGAGAACTGTGATTCTACTCCCGCGCCCCCCCACCCCCCACCCCGTGCCGTGCTGCCGAGGCAACAGAGTCCTTGCTGGGACTGCACACGAAGATGGTGCGCCCCAAGTTCTCCAAGTTTCGTTTGAAATTCAAGTCCATAATCTGATTCCTACTCTACACATTTCTAAGCTTAGGGGCTACTCCCCTATATAATTTTAAGGATGTCTCAAGTCCATTATTTGTTACACATGTGCAGTCGGTTTAATTTTGTTTTTAAATAGCAACCAATTTCTCAGTCTATTAGGAAACTGTGTGGAAACTGGAGTTATAAATAATAACCCCTTAAATAGCATGTCAGAACCTCATAAATCTTTAAAATCAAAGATACCATTAATTAACAGTTTGTGTAGGTAAGTATGGCAAAATAGAATAAAATAGAATTAGGAAAACACACAAGTGAATGCATTCTGCTAATGACTGAATCTAACCAAACAAAATAAACTCAAAGTAATTGTTTATTTTTAACTCTAACTTGCTCAACATTTTATCATAATTTTAATAGTCTATGAAAGGATTACATGCTAGTAACAGCCTATAGGGGTAATAAAATATGTCAAGATGTTGCCCCCGCTGGTGTGGCTCAGTGGATTGAGCACCGGCCTGTGAACCAAAGGGTTGCCGGTTTGATTCCCAGTCAGGGCACATGCCTGGGTTGTGAGCCAGGTCCCCAGTTGGAGGCATGTGAGAGGCAACCACACATTGATGTTTCTCTCCCTGTCTTTCTCCCTCCCTTCTCCTCTGTCTAAAAATAAATAAATAAAACCTTTAAAAAATATGTCAAGATGTTGAATGTCATTCTAAACAGAAGTACACATGCCATTGGATACATTCTTCTATTTCTACTGAAGCATTTATTTGTACAAAGAATGAGTAAGTTAATCGACTTTAAAGTCACTAGTGTTTGTAGTTATATTGTATTATTTTTAGCATCTATGTTAATATAGTTGTATATAAAGCATTAGTATTATACACAGTAAAAATATATCATATTAATCATGTTTATTATATTGAAAGGTTATCAAATGCCCATGTGAGAGATGTCCCAGATTACTCAAGCAATTTTCAATTTCTCAAGTTCCCATTGGTCCTCTCCTCTCTCCTTTCTGGCTTGGCAGGAATGTTGCTAGTTTGTGTTGTGTTATCCTCGTGAATTAACAAGCAGGTGATAATTCCTAACAGTGGTGACACTGGATCTAGCTGTAAAATGGTTGAAAGCATACGGCGACCTGTGATGCTTTGGGAATACAGTCTGGCTAGAAGCATTAGATTACACAGATTCTGTTTACCTGTATTCCACAGTGCGGCAGTTCTTTGGCTGTTCCGTCACTGTCCTGTGGAAAAAGTCAGTGGGTTCTTGAGATGTTTCCCTGGAGCCTGCTGCCACCTGTTGTCCAGATAAAGCAGGGCAACTGCAGTGGGTTCCCACTGGAGCCTGCAGTCTAATTTCTCACTCCCACGAACATGGAACACTTTCTGAACACAAAATTTGGGCCTTGAACATCTAAAGGAGTCATTAAATATTTGAATTATAAAGAAAAATCATAAAACAGACCAAACAACCCAATAGTCTGAATACTTTCCACAGAGTTACATGGAGACAAAGATGCTGTAAAAAGATGCTGTTACTTGTATAAATAGAAAGAAAATGAACCTTGGAGAGTTTTATAGTGAAACTTTCAAGGTTCAATTTCTCTTATGCGCATTCAGTTTTGTAAATTTGTCATTGCTTTTTAAAAGTGATAATATACATAAAAATTAAATAACTTTGGCCTAAATGAAAAAGTTGACTATTTAAAATGTCATTAACTTATAAAATATGTGCTATAATGCCTAATTATTTTGATATTTAATTAAATAAGCAACGTTTGTTAAGCACCCCGGAGCCAAGCACCAAGCTCGGCTCTGTGACTACTGCACTGGGTGAAGCCCATGGGGTCCCCTGGCCCCTGGAAACCCACGTATTGTAGAAGGTGACATGGAGACATCAATAGATTTCTAGGACAACAGAATAACATACTGTATCCAGAATGCTTTGGGAATATGGAGGAGAAACTTCAAACCCCAACTTGGATTATGGAAAATAAAAGACAAGTATATTAACAAATATTATTTAATAGGCACGCCAGTTTGCAGCAGACAAGAACAGGCTAAAATTTGTTTCCCATAACAAATACTTCAACTCCAGTTTTTTATCATCAGATTTCTATCTAGAGTGTATATTATTCATTATAAATGTTCCTCCTTTCCTTTCTCTCAAGGAAAAATACTTAAATTAAGAAAAATTGTTTAGTGTTTCCGTAGTTAAGATGTAAATAATTTATAACTAAAGCATAGACAGAAATGATGAGTCTATGAAAGTGTGTATATCTATAATTTCTCTGGGTTTAATGTTCAGTGTCTTAGAAATGATCTCTTTTGATTTTCATAATCACTTACCAGTGCTGTAAACATGCTGCCCCCATCTTATTATTTAGGTTAATGTTCTGTAAAGAACTGCTTTTTAAAATTGATTTTCATTTCTTTAGGTCTGTGAATTTTGAGGATATAATTTCCTTCTACTTTTAAATTTATTTTGCTTAAAATGAAAGGGAAAGTTGCCAGCCTGGCACAGATGAATGAATAAAATAAATTAACAAATAAGTAAATATATAAGTTGAAGAAATAAACACACACAGCACACCACAGGACGTGTACGCACAGACAAGGAGCTTTTGGAGAATTTCTCTCGGGCATTAGATTATGTGGTAACAAACTACAGACCATCACTATTTTCTACCAGTCACCCTCCTACAGCAAAGCCCTTTCCCTGCTCTGCCAATTGCCCGCTTTCATTGTTACCATTTTCTTCATTTTATGTCCCTTTAACATAGCATGGCATTTCTAGATCTCAGAATTTCATTAGATTCTTTAAAATTTCCTAAAACATTTGATCATTGTTCCTATCTTAAAGTAAAGTTTAACTCATTTCTTAGACCATTGAATGGAGAGTCAACTTTCGGCATTTTGACTCAGGGGCTCCTTGTAACATCTGAAAGCTCCCAGCCTCTGATTAGAAGGTGTTCACCAGAGTGTTTTCAGTCTAAAATAATTGCTTGGAATGCCTTTGAATAGAGGTTAAAATGAGTAAGGTAATCTTTTACTTATCTCCTTAAAAGTCGTTTTTAAGCCAACTTTTTAACAGATGATTTTTAGGTTTTGGTCTCAACAACAGAAATTTATTGTCTCGTGGTTCTGGAGGCTGGAAGTCCAAGATCCAGGTGTCAGCAAGTTCGGTCCCTTCTGAGGACCGTCTCCTTGGCTTGTGCATGTCTTCTTCCTGTGTTTTCACAGGGTCTTCCTTTTGTAACAGATACAGTTTTGAAAGTTTCAAAAAATAGGTATAAAGTGAAAAGTTTTTGTTTACTAACTTCTACCTACTGCTCACCTTCTGTATAACCAGTATAAGTGGCTTATTATGTATTATTCCAGAATTTCCTTGTACATATATAAGCAAATCAAATGTATTTTCTTTTTTTATCCCCTTTAGTCAAAAGGTACCATACTATATACTGTTTTCACTTAAAAAAAACTAATATTGTACCTAGATATCTTCCCATGTTATTGAAGAGCTTTCTCTGCATAATATTCTATTATATAAAATTTATTAAATCATAATGTTCAATAATCAACCTCATACTGATATATATTTAGGTTGTTTTCAAGCTTTCATTGCTATTAACAATGCAACCACGATTAACCATATACATTTAAAAATAGGATATTGGTCTTATTTTTTTTTTTTGTTTTCTGTGAATATGTTTTACTCAATTTTTGGGGGGGAGTGTGGATTTTCTTTTTGGTTTATTTTTCTCTGCAGATGTTTTTGATTTTTATGTAGTTGATTTTGTCAATTGTTTCTTCTATGGTTTCATTTTGTATCATGGTTATAAAAGCCTTCCTTCAAAGTTATAAAACAAATTTTTATTTTCTTCTAGTACTTTTATTGCTTTGTTTTCACATCTAAGTCTTTGATCCATTTATAATTTGAAGAGTGTGGGTCTGAAATTCATTTATTCCAGGTTGCTATCTACTTGTTCCAACACAATTTATTGAATAGTCCTTCTTTTATCAACTAATTTCAGATAATATTTTTTTCATATGCAAAACACCCATATGTATTTGATTTGTTTCTTGGCTTCCTATCCTGCCCCTCTGGGTTTGTCTGGCTGTCCATGTGTTAGTTTTCCTAATTGGCTTTTGTTCAATGAATGATGTGGGGTTGTAAACATCCGGTGCTTTGGGAGGCATATTTTGATTCTCAAGGTAAGGTGTAAATAAAGTCAGATGGTAGAGCTGCCATGCCAGCACCTTCATATGCTCTGTGTCTAGTCCTTTTGCGTTCATTCTGCGGGCCAACGTCTTCTTAGATGAGTTAGAGAGGTGCTGAATGGCTTTATTAGTCATGCAGGCTCCCAGAGTACAGTTTGGACAAGAACTGGATCATGTAAATAATTAAAGCTAAGGAGAGGACCTGAGCCCTGGCCAGGTGTCTGGTTGGTTGGACTGTCCTCCTGTACACCAAAAAAGGTTGCTGGTTTCGTTCCCAGTCAGGACACATCACACGTGATTGACGTTTGTGTCTTACATAGTTGTTCCTCTTTCTCTCTCTCTCCCTTCCTCCCTCGCCCTCCCTTCCTCTCTCTCCAAAGTCAATAAATATACTGGATTGACATTTGCCAGTCCAAATAAAGTATAGAAACCTTACCTCTTTTTGGGTCCCTTTACCCCCTCACCCTGATTTATAATGTAATTGTCTTACATATTTTTCTGCATACATTTAGAATCACATCAAATAATGGTTTTTTTTTTTTTGCTTCAACCAAATTTATTGTATTTACCTAAATTCTTACTGTTTTTGTTCTTTCTTTCTGATGTTTCAAGATTCCTTCTTTTATCATTTCCTTTCTGACTCAGGAACTTTTTTTAGCTGTTCTTTCAGGGAGGCCTGTCGGCAACGACTTCTCTTCCCTTTCTTTCATCTGGGAATGTCTGATTTTTCCTTCATTCTCGAATGGTATTGACAGTGGAGATAGAATTTTTTTTTGTTTCTTTCAGCACTTAAAAAACATCCAGAGCCCTGGCTGGTGTAGCTCAGTGGACTGAGCACGGGCTGGGAACCAGAGGGTCCCGGTTCGATTCCCAGTCAGGGCACATGCCTGGGTTGCGGGCCGGTTCCCAATGAGGGCCGTGTGAGAAGCAACCATACATTGCTGTTTCTCTCCCTCTCTGTTTCCCTCCCTTCCCCTCTCTCTAAAATAAATAAATAAAATCTTTAAAAAAAAAAATCCAGAGTCGTCTCATGTGTGTTTCATGTATAATTTCAATGATTTTATCTGTGCTTAGCAGGAGGAGTAGGGAGAAGTATGGTTATGCCATCTTGTCCTGGAACCAGAAACCCATGTAGCAATTTTTAATATTTAATATTATTTGTATTCACATTTGGAAAAATGGAGACTACAGCAGTTCACCAACATATCGTTGGTTTTTTTCAAGTATTCTAGAATTACATCAGTGGTATTAAGGTCATGCGTCCTGAAGTCACCAAATTATGGTGTCAAGAACACAACGCAGCTTAAGATATTGGATGCAAAATCTAGATGCATTTCTGTGGAATGCAAAATGCTTTATTTACCAAAAGAAAAAGACAGAGGCAAATAAAAATGCCAGCTGAGCATGTCCAGTGTTTACCGCCCATCCTCTTTTGGACTGGTTGCTTTCTGGGAGCTTAATGAAATAGCCCTTTGTGAAAAGAAAGAACCTTAGAATCATTTAGGATTTCTTTCCAAAATTACACCTGCAAGGTTTTATGAGACACACACTCATTAGTGTTGATTGGAGTTATATAACTCATGTTACCCAGGGCATTATAGCTTGCTTTGTTAGTGTCTAATCTAGTGCCAGAATCCCCAAAGGCCCTGAGTCTGGCAAGGCCACAGCGAGATAAAATGCATAGCTGTTTTTTTTT
Source organism: Micronycteris hirsuta (assembly GCA_004026765.1). Classification (NCBI taxonomy): domain Eukaryota; kingdom Metazoa; phylum Chordata; class Mammalia; order Chiroptera; family Phyllostomidae; genus Micronycteris; species Micronycteris hirsuta. The sequence continues at coordinate 30,684 of PVJI01015103.1, read as the reverse complement.
TTTTTTAAATGCAGTCCAAGCTGTTCTCTGTAAGTTTTAAGCTTAGATTTAATCAAGTCCAGCCAAAATTATTTCACCCAGGAGCTATGATCACATTCTTCCTTTGGAAAGCAGCTAAAACCACGAAATTGTTGGCAGTCACAGCCACTCCTCTAGAAACAAAAAAATTCTTCTAGCCTCCAATTCCTAATTCCAACTTCCTTTTCCTGTTTAATGTATTTGTGAAGTTATTTGGGGGAAAATGTTTTAAGTTGTAAATCTTCATTTTTTTCTTTTTTATTGAATTTATTGGGGCAACATTGGTTAACAAAATTATACAGGTTTCAGGTGCACAATTTCACAAATCATCATCTGTACACTGTATTATATGTTCATTTTTAGAGAGGGGGAAGGGAAGGAGATGGAGAGAGACATCAATGTCTGGTTGCCTCTCGCGTGACACCTGTTGGGGGCCTGGCCTGCAACCCAGGCATTGTGCCCTGACTGGGAATTGAACGGCCAACTCTTTGGTTCACAGGCTCAAACCACTGAGCCACACCAGCCAGGGCCATAAATCTTCAATTTAATGCAAGGTAACTTTCTGCTAACGAAGAGGGTACTGAATCTGGGAGAAACAGTAATTAGAAAACTCTGGTTTGTAAGGGGATTGATACAGAGAAATAAATATATTTTTTTTAGCTAGAAAGGATAACAAAAAACCAAAAATAAATCCCAAGAGATAATAACAGTGACTTCAAACTGACACTAAAAACCACCAGTTTTTGTTTCAGTATTTTTTGAACTGCAACTCCTTGAAAAATTCAAAGCTGGGCCACATCTGTTTCTTCACCTTGTTTTTATAGATGTTCACAGGAAAAAGAAAATACTTAAAGATGAATGCATTCTACTTAGGCCTTGTCAGAAATGTCCATGGTTTTCTTTGGGATCTCTTTCTGTCGTGCATGGTGGCCACTGGCAATTTAATACTTAGACACTTTTTGATTTGCATGGACAATTCACACTAGGGAAGACCCTTTAGAACTGATCACGAGTGGTAAAGGATTTGCTCGTTCTAAGCAAAATTGAGGAATACACAGGAGCATGCTTTTGGCTCATTCCTGTTTCTCTCTACTGAGTTTGCACCTTCCACCCCTGGACCCTGTCCTGAGGCCTGGTTCTACTTTCAAATGGCTGTCAACAAATTTTCACTAACATTGGCTTAAGGTATATGTAAAAAATGATTTCAGTAAGGTTTGGTTTCTGCCAATCTTTTTTGCTTTTTAAATGGGATCTTTGAAGGATAGAAAAGTGTTTTTCCTCTTCTAGTCTGCTCATGTGAGGCTGGAAGTAAAGAGCTGGTTAGCATGCAGTCTTGAAGGAGTGTGGACCCCTGGTCTGTGCTTACTTGATATAAACATTGGGCTTTTTATGAATTATGGAAGCAACTTCTGGGAGGAGAAGGGCTATCACCTGAACAAATCACTAGAGTTCAGCCATCCAGGGCTCACAAGGGAAGAGCTTAAGCTAAAGACCTCCCCTACCTAGTTGGGCTATTCATCCAAATAAAAAGTGTCTGTTCATTAAATTGCAAGCAGCCATCTGCTTGCTCAGTCACATGCTGCTTTTTTCCTTTGGGCTGGTTATGCTCTGGTCTGGCTTCTTTTACTAAGTAGCCCAAGCTTGACCTTCAGGTGAACCGCAGGTTCGTTTTATCCTGATGGAATATGGGTTTATTTACTCTTCCATTTGGATAAACGATTTAAGGGAAAATTTTTTTTTTGTTCTAAAGTTTATAAAGAGAGATTATTTAGAATCTGGGTTGATGCTTGGCTTTTGCTGAGCACCTTTGAATACTACCAAATGAATTGTTCTATTTTGTTCCTTTTCTCAGCTTGGCAGTGAAGATGGCAATGTTTTATATTTACTCTTTTTTTCCTTTCCTTTTCTTTCTTTTTTTTTTTAGAGCTAGAGAATTTGTTGTTTCTTTTTCTTTTTTTAAAAGATTTTATTTATTTATTTTTAGAGAGAGGGGAAGAGAGGGAGACAGAGAGGGAGAGAAACAGCAATGTATGGTTGCCTCTCACATGGCTCTCACTGGGGACCTGGCCCGTAACCTAGGCATGTGCCCTGACTGGGAATCGAACCGGGACCCTCTGGTTCCCAGCCCGCGCTCAATCCACTGAGCTACACCAGCCAGGGCAGTTGTTTCTTTCTTTATGAAATAATACATATATTCAAATGAAAGGAAAGGCATTGGATAATCAGTACTAACAATTTGGTAAGCATCCCTGTGCTACATTTGTACAGACACACTTACATGAACAGACGGAAGATCTAAATGTAGCGAATAAAGCTAGAGGAGAATATTTCTGTGATATGGTATGGTGGGATGTGGGAGTGATGGAGGGAGCTGCTTAAGCAAGATGGAAAACCATGATGCTTAGAGTTAGATTAAAAGTTTAAACTTTCTGAAGATGATAACCTGTTTGAGAAGTTTTTAAATAGCCCCCAAACAATTGTTTATTTCACTAAGCATAGTGTTTTCAAGGTCCACCCATGTTGCAGCATATATAATGCCATTTAAGTAAGGAATCCTAGGGTCATGGGGACCTGGAGCATGTTCTAGAGTGGGGATGCCCTTTGCCTTTTTTAATCTTCACCCAAGAATGTGTTTTTGATTTTAGGGAGAGAGGAAAGTGAGGTATGGGGGGCATGGAGGGAGAAACATCGATGTGAGAGAGAAACATCGATTGGCTGCCTCCTGTTTGTATCCTGACCAGGGATCAAACCCACAACCTAGGTAAGTACCCTGACTGGGAATTGAACCCGCACCTTTTTGGTGTATAGGATGATGCACCAACCAACTGAGCCATCTGGTCAGGGCATAGAGTGGGGATACCTTTATGTAAAGAGGAATGCAGTGAGAGGAGGATCAGAGTGGGGGCCCAGGCAAGATACAGCGTGTGAGGGTGGACCTCCCTTTATTTATTGAAGAAAATAATTACTCAAGCAGGAGTTACTTCTGCTGGACCCTGTGTTTGTATATTATCATTTTAAGGTGACAGGGATATGGGTAATGATTTTTCTTTATTTTCGAAACATTCTTTAGGACTTATATAACTTTAAAAGGAAGGTTGAGGAAATAAGTGAATCCTAAGCAGCCATGAAAGGAGGTTCCTTGAGATCTAATCACCCCTTCCTATGCTGCTGAATTCTGACACTGCGTAGAAACCTGTCCCTCTCACGTCTTCATTGCCCCGTTAGGTTCAGAGGTGGGTGCTGTGATTTGGTTTCTATTAATACACTCGTTTGAACTTTGAACATGTGTGTGCATTATAAAATGATGAAAAATATGGTTCCTGAACTTCTTTATTGGGTTGCCTGATATAGCTACACTTAAGAAAGACAGCTGACTTCCAGAGAAATCTTTGGCTTTGGTTGAGATTTCCTCACTGTTTTTTTTTTTTTTTTTTAATTGATTTTCTAGAGAGGTAAAGGGATGGAAAGAGAGGGAGGTGGGGAGAGAGAGAAACACTGATGTCCAACTAGGTACTGAACCCACAACCTAGCCATGTGCCCTGACCAGGAATTGAACCTGTGACTGTTTGGTTTACCAGACAATGCTCCAACCAACTAAGCCACACCAGCCAGAGCTCACTGGTTCTTTTCTGTCAATGCTTTCTGGCACAGTCTCATGAATAAAACAAGGCACCTGGATGCTTTTATGGGGGGCGCTTTTTCAACTGAACCTTAATTCTGCATTATTTTACCTTTACACATTGTGTGTCCTTTTGTACTTACACTTCTGACTCTTGATAACCATTTGTTTTAATAGAAAAATTAAGGCAGATAACTAGTGCAACTAATCTCAGCTGTTTTGAGAAGTTGGGGTATCGATTGATAAAATCAATGAAATCTACTGTTTCTTCATTCTCTGTGTTTTGGGAGACTTAGCAAACTCTGAAGTCTTTATCTTGCATTGGCCCTGCAGGGCTATACAGGTGACATTTCAAGGGCTAAGCTAGTACCTGTTTCTTAGTAGCAACACCTTGGAAGTGCCGGAATTATTAGTTCATGTTAGATTGCCTGCCTGCCATGCTGAATTTCTATCCTAGTCTTTGATTTGTAATACTTTTTATTTAAAAAAGGTATTGGTAGTGCTTACATAAATAAGTTACTACATTTTTTTCACTACATATTTTTTCAGATAAAAAGGAAATGATCCTAGATTGATTAAATTTTACTCCAGGCACAGGCAAATTGTTTGATTATAGCTTCCTCAATTGGCATATAAACTAACTTTTAACTGTGGCTTATCTCCTAAAAAATATGATTCATCAAAGTTGGAGAAATTCTCTCGATTTATGCACACTGTTTGCTTGTGCTCTTTGCACTACTTCATTCAAATTAGTAAGTAATCAATTGTCAAGTTGTGCTTGCAGCTGGTGCCCTAATTAGTTTGGGATGCAGCTCATTCATATAAACCAACATAATGTGCTGGAAAAAGGGTGCTATATTTTTGAATGGAATTGTTGTCTCAGATCAAAGTTATATTGATTTTTTACCTTCCTTTTTTAAAATTTTTGAAATCTATTCAAGAGTCAGAACATTCTGTATATTTATTCTGTAAACATCCTCTCCCTCCCTGGGTTATAAGATTGACAATGGAGAAAGTAAGACATTTTATAAGCAGAGTTCCTGACTGGTTTGAAAATTACATATTTTTTATTGTAAAATTTGGCAGTCAGCAGAATATGATTAAAAACAATATGGGTTTTGAAGTCAAGCCAAGATCGGAATGCTGATGTGCTAATTGCCAGCTGCTTTACACAATTTACTGCATGTATCCAGTGGCACATTAAGCTTTCTAGCACACAGTTGCTTCCAACATAAAGTAGACATACCATCTTTGTCCTGCTAGGGACTTGTGAGACATCGTCAGAGAGAATACATAAAGGTCTGGCATCTATGGTTTTCAATTTGGCCTTTAATTTAATAAGCATTCATTGAGTACCCACTTTATTCTCAATATCTTTTAAAAATACATCATCCAGATGACTTCTTAATAAAAGGATACATCATGGAATATTCTGTAACAAAAGAATAAATGATATTTTATCATCTGGAAACCTCTCTTACTCTGTAATTTTGCATACTTATTATATAATAATGATGATTACTATTTATTGGTATAATCTTGAGCCCAGAGGATCCTTCCAAATGATTAAAGATAGAATAAGTTATGTGATTTCATCTTTAAGCATTTTTATTATCTAATTTCTTAAAAATCAGTACTGCAATTGATTAAATTTTCTTTTGTATATAGGCAAAAAGTCTATAGTTTAATTGTTCATATTAGTTTTTAAAAAATCCTCATCCAAGGACATATTTTTGTTACTTTTAGAGAAAGAGAATGGGGCAGAGAGAGAGGGAGAGAGAGACAAACATCATTCCAACTGGGGATCAAACCTACAACCTGGGCATGTGCCCTGACCAGGAATTGAACCCTTGGGACAGCGCTCCAACCAATGGAGCCACACATGCCAGGGCTCTACATGTTACCTTTAACAGTGATATATCTATATCTATATAGATACAGCATATCTATATTATCTAGATATCTATATTATCTAGAGATCTTATATTGTCTAGATATCTAGATAATATAGATATGCTGTATCTATAAAAATGATAGGCATAAAAATGGCATGGTTATAAAAATGATATTCTGGTCAATAGACAGTAAATATAGATATAGATAACCAGTCTGTTGACTATTACTAAGAATAATATAATAATGCCACCTATTATCCAATGCTTACTCTGTGCCAAACTATGTATTTCTCATCTGATTTCAACACATAATCTTAACATTAATTTGAACCATGCAGGATGTGTGATATTATCCCCATTTCACAGATTAAGAAAGTCAGAGAGATTAAGTAAATGGCTCAAGGTCACATGGGACTAAGTGGCAGTACCCAGACTCAAATCTATACCATCTCACTTACCCGCCTTACTCCAAAGCTTGGGCTCTTAACTTCCATGTGATTCTAGATTACCTTTTATATCTAGCATCTCTTACGTATTTTTCTTATGCCCTATAGTTAAATCCTTTCTCTCCGAATGGTTCCCTTGTAGGAGAATGAATTGTGCCTTATTATTATGGGCGTTTTAAAACACAAGTCAGCCCTGGCTGGTATGGCTCAGTGGATTGAGCACTGACCCATGAACCAAAATGTTGCTGGTTCAATTCCCAGTCAGGGCACATGCCTGGGTTGTGGGCCAGGTCTCCAGTTGAGGGTATGTGAGGGGCAACCAATCAATGTTTCTCTCTGTGTCTTTCGCCTTCCCTACCCCCTCTCTAAAAATAAACAAATAAATAAATACATACATAAATCTTTAAAATACAAGTCAAGACTATTTTAATAGAGAAAATGTACTGACAGTAGCAAAATAACACTACAGTGCTAAGGCTGATGGGGTAGAAAGGTCACCCAATCTTTAACATCATTGTCGGAGACAGGGGGATCTAGCCATGGAAAAGACCATTCTGAGTCATATCTGTATGCCGTGGCCAGAATGTAGTGATGAAAATGGTACATTTCACTTCAATAGAAAATAAAGGCAAAGCATGGGAGGGCCTGTTGGTAATATCAGCAGAGAGACAACCTGGTAACATTAGCCTGTGACTGAGAAGAAGTCGAGTTGTTAGTGGAGACATCCTTCAAGCTGGCAGCCATCTAGACGGCTGCATGTGTGGTATGTGCTTTTTTTTCTGCAAGAAGGGTCCACGGCATTGTCAAATGCTCTGTGGCATTCACAACCAAAATGATTTTAAGAACCAGTTGATCTAAATTTAGCTTTACAAAAATGATTTAAAAAATATAGTTGGCCCTGGCTGGTGTAGCTCAGTGGACTGAGTGCGGGCTGCAAACCAAGGGGTGGCTGGTTCGATTCCTTGTCAGGGCACATGCATGGGTTGCAGGCTGGGTCCCCAGTGGGGGCCACATGAGAGGCAACCACACATTGATGTTTCTTTCCCTCTCTTTCTCCCTCCCTTCCCTTCTGTCTAAAAATAAATAAATAAAATCTTTAAAAAGTATATATAGTTGAAGATAATTTCTGAGGCTGTAATTATGTGTGGTTTTATGTTAATGCCTCCAGATAAAGAGGACTTCTATGGGCAGTGTTGCCTGGAGGTTAAGAACAGTAGGTTTTTGAAATCAGTCATTGGGTTTGTATCATTATCACTGTCCTTATCCATTTCTAACTTCTGAGGCTTCACTTCCTCTTGTGTAAAATGGGGATAGTGATATTTTCCTCACTGGGTTGTTATGGTGATTATATGAGGAAGTTTGAATTATCCATGCAGAGAGATATAAATGATCTAAATATAGCAAACAGTGTGACACTGGTTTTATAGGGATTCAGTAAATGATTATAGTCAGAGCCCCATAGCCTTTATTTTAAAACTTAAAACAGCTAAGCTAATCTAGCCAATATCCAGGACACATGGAAAATACAACAAAAAGACTAAATTAGTTTAAGTCAAGGAGCGGGTTTTAGCAAAAGCGAGGCAGGCAGTATGAGATGGCAGTGTTCGTTATTTTCGAAGCAGCTCTCCAGATTAGGATGGGGAGGTCTGGAGGAGGAGAAATCTAAACGGGCCGGTGCAGGAAGTGTGTGATGCTGCTCTGGAGCTGCCTCAGAGGCAGGAGTGAGTCACAGGGTACCGCGTTCAGATGCTCCAGTGTTTAATGATGTAAATGACTTCTCCAGGGGATGTATTCCAGCTGCTGGCAAAGGCATGCCTCATTTATTACCCTTGGGAACACACACGAGTCCTCACATTGAAAAGTATATTCACTTAAAATGGGGTGTGGGAGGTGGAAGGGAAGGGCTTGATAACTAAAAATGCTGCAGAGCTTCCGTTGCTTTCAGAATGGCTACAGATCAGCAGGCACAGTCCTTTACTTCAAGCAGGACAGAGACTTCTTCACGGGTGAGTCTTCCTTGGCCTGTTTTAGATGGAAGGTGTTAATATAAAAGAAAGAAGTGTTTTCATAATAAAATTAAAATTTTCCAAACTGCAGTTGAAACAAAAGAAAATATTCTTTTATTTATTTTGCATTGAAATATAATTGCTATATAACATTATATTAGTTTCAAGTGTACAACGCAATGATTCAGAATTTGTGTACACAGTTGACCCTTGAGCAACGGGAGGTTAGGGGTGCCAACCCCCACACGGTTGAAAATCTGTGAATAACTTTTGATTCCCCCCAAACTTAACTGTAGTTGCCGCTCAATATCTGCAGGGGATTGGCTCCAGAAACTCCCCTCCCCACCGGATGTGAACATCCTCAGATGCTCGAGTCCCTCATGGTGTAGAGCAGTGGCTTTCAACTGGTGCGCTGCAAGAATGTTTAAAACATGCAACACCTGATTACTTAGTCAGGGTCACTGTCCTCTTTTTCCTTAGATTGTCAAATAAAAAAATGACAGCAGCCAGCACAACAATAGCTGTCTGATGTGAATGAATCAAAATTCTACCTATATTTTGTCAGATTGGCAAAAAATGTAATTTTTGGTGTGCCACAGAATTTTAGTAACTAGCGTATGTGTGCCCTGAGATGAAAAGGGTTGAAAATTACTGGCGTAGAGCAATGCGCCCAGTTGGCCCTCCACATCCTTGGCTTCTCAACCACAAATCGAAAATACTGTTTTTGGCTTGCAATTAGTTGAATCTGCAGATGCGAAACCCAGGGATACGGAGGACCGATTGTACATTTATTGAAAGAAAATCTGTGTATAACTGGACCTGGGCAGTTCAAACCTGCATTGCTCAAGGGCCAACTGTACTGCAAAGTGATGACCACAGTCAGTCTGGTCACGTCGTTACAAATACCAGAAAACCTTTTAAACGATAACCAACAGTCTTCAAAACCAGAAGGCGGAAACTGACATTTTAAATTAGGCAGTTGTTTAATGTCACTATGTTAAATTTCCCAGCATGGGACCTGGCACATAGTAGGCCTCACATGTCTTTTACTCCTCTGCCCTTCCAGTGAAAACGACCGAGCTCCGAAGGGACCCCAGTCACAGTTCCATAGTGGTGGTTCCTAATGAGTGACAAGATGCATTTATGTGATAAAATGTCTTTTTTTAAAACTTACAAAATCATCCTTCCATTTCAGAGTCAAACATTCCCTGTTCTCCCAGGATATGAAAGCTGAAGCCCTTTAGCACATGGGAACAGTGGATTTTCTGTTCTCCGCAGCAAAGGCCATAGGAACGTTTGTGGACTCGCCCTTGGCTTTTGTGAATGGGATGGAAAACACCCGCTTCCCTTTGCCGGAGGCTGTTTCAGAGAATAACTTCTTTTCTCACTCTACTCACATTCTAAATCCTTAGCCGCTAATTCATAATTACTGATTTCACCAAATGTATGCTCTCAGTCTTAAATCAGTTCATGTGCTTTTTGGCAACCTCAGGAAGTTTCCATGTTCCAAAAAGGAATGTTCAGTTTACTTTCTTCTTTAATTAGATGGGATGGTGGTTTAACCCTATCAAAAGAGGTAAGTTGTTTTTTTTTTTTTAAGATTTTATTTATTTTTAGAGAGAGGGGAATGGAAGGAGAAAGAGGTGGGGAGAAACATCAGTGTGTGGTTGCCTCTTCCATGCCCCCCACTGGGAACCGGACCTGCAACCCAGGCTTGTGCCCTGACTGGGAATTGAACCTGTGACCCCTTGGTTTGCAGGCTGGCACTCAATCCACTGAGCCACACCAGCCAGGGGAAAAGAGGTAAGTTTTGATCAAAAGAAAAATCTAGATAGCAAGATGGGATAAGGAACGCAGATCAAATCCTGGAGAATGTTAGGCAAGCAGCGACTTAAATTTGAACTCCTGTCCTTGGTGCTGCCAGAACACTAGCAGACAGGGCTTGTTTGCTTTGCTCAGACCTACAGGAGAAAAACTCCAACCCCATGATAGGACATCCCCTTACTTGCAGTGACAATCATCACCTCCTCTCATCCTGGTGACCCATAATGCTGTGTTACAGAAGAACTTTGAGCTCAATTTTTATTCTGTAGTCATTAATTTTATATGAAATATTGCAATTTTACAATGTCTTCTTTTGTTTCTTAAATAGCATACTTTAGTAGCACAATTTTGTCCCAAATTATTCCTTAGGGGACACAGTAACTTCCAGGCCTACGGTCAACTGGGGGGAAAAATGCTGGCCAGAGCTCTAGAAACCTTAATAAGGTATTTGAGGACCCCTAAATGGCAGGCTGGATTTGAGACCCTCAGGTTCTCCCTGCATGTCCCTTGCTAGAAGTTCAACATGGAACTAGAATTAACCTGGGTATGCACTTAGACAAATAGCAGCAAAGGTAATCTTCTTTGGGTAGAAGGTGACCTTGGAGAGCTTCAGGAGTCCTTGGAAGGGTAGATGAATTTTTGAGAGCTCTTAGCATGTTTAAAACGTAATAGGAGTGGGTGGCAAGCTGTGGGCTCTGTGGTCAGATTGCCCTGTGTTCTAGTTCTGCCGTTTACCAATTGCATAACCCTGGGGAAGTTACTCAGCCTCTCTTAGTTTTCTCATCTATAAAATGGGAAGATAAAGTAGTAGAGGTAAGAATTAAATACACTAATTTTTAAAAAGCTTAATAGAGCCTGACACATAGTAACCATGTATGTTTGAAAAAGAAAATACCAGAGAAGGGACATATAGTCTAGAGTAGGGATTGGTAAACCCTGGCCCATAGGCCAAACCTGGTCTGCCACATGTGTTTTGTAAATAAAATTTTACTGGAACACTGCTCCACCTATTCATTTACATATTGTCCATGGCTGTTTTCGTGACACAACAGCAGAGCTTAGCAGTCACCTACAAAACCTAAAATATTTATTATTTAACTCTTTAGAGACAGTTTGCAGGCTCTGAACTATAGTCTTCATTCTTTTGCATTAGTATATTTCCTTTATTCCATAGTAAATGCTTTTACCGCAGATCCAGCCAAAGTGCTTCCAGCTACACTCCCTCTCCAAACGCGTGAGAGTCGGCAGGTCATGAAACTCCCACGAAGCAGCGCGCCACACCAAGCCGACAGGCCACCCGAGTCACAGAATGAATTGTGACTGGATCTTTTGTGGTGGTACTGTGGACCATTGAGACTAATATGAAAATTACCTTCTGAGTATTTATGTGAGACAATTTAATTTTAGAGCTCATAAACAAGATCAGAGTTATGTGGTCGAACAAAAGGTCTCCTTATGTGTAAACACTCTTGCCAAAAACATGATGAAATCCTGAAACATGGCAAACTTAATATGCACGTTTAGACTTACATGTGGCAAACAGAATTGACTAATGTCTCTGTTCATAAATATTTCTGTGGCTATGAGGAGGCCCTTAGGAAACCTAGATAGTTCTATTAAATATGAAAATGGTTCCCTCCCTTGCTCTGAGGCCCTCTCCCAACAAACACACTCATACCACTGTCTTGCTGCCAATTTTTCTTTTTTTTTTTAAACTCAATTCAATGGGTGACATCGGTCAATAAGATTACATAGGTTTCAAGTGTACAAGTCTATGACACATGATCTGTATGTTGCATTGTGTGTCCTCCACCCGAAGGCAAATCGTCTTCTGTCACCGTGTATTTGGCCTCCTTTACCCGTTACTACCTCCCTCCCTTCTTCCTTCTGATAACCACCGTACTTCTGTCTGTGTCTAGGAGTTTCAGTCTTCTATCCCACATATGAGTGAAATCAAGTGGCTTTTAGCTTTTTTTGACTGACTTATTTCGCTTGGCATAATATTCTCCACGTCCATTCATGCTGTCACAAGTAGCAGTATTTCATCCTTTCTTATGGCTGAGTAGTATTCCATCGTGTGTGTGTGTGTGTGTGTGTGTGTGTGTGTGTGTGTGTACATACCACATCTTTTTTCTTTTTTTTGGTACCATTTTTTTTTTTGGTATTATCTTTATCCAATCATCTATCAAAGGATTGTCTCCACGTCTTGGCCACCGTGAATGATGCTGCAATGAACATAAGGGTGCATGTATCTTTGTGAATAAATGTTTTCAGATTTTGGGGGTAGATACCCAAAAGGGATTACTGGGTCATATGGTAGCTCTATTATTAATTTTTTGAGGAATCTCCTTACTGTTTTCCATAGTGGCTATGCCAGTTTACATTCCCACCAGCAGGGAATGAGGGTTCCTATTTCTCCACAGCCTCTCCAACACTTTGTTCTTACCTGTCTTGTTGATAGTACCCATTCTAACAGGTGTGAGGTGGTACCTCATTGTAGTTTTGATTTGCATTTCCCTAACAGCTAGTGAAGTTGAGCATCTTTTCATATATCTGTTGGCCATCTGTATGTCTTCTTGGGAGAAGTGTCTGTTCAGGCCCTCTGCCCATTTTTTAATAGGGGTTTGTTTGGTGTTGAGTTGTATGAGTTCTTTGCGTATTTTGGATATTGGCAATTTTTCCTTTTGAAATCTTATGTTCCATAGCAAGCATACTCATCTTTCCCCAGCATCTTGCCTATCCATTTGAATCTGTTCTTGTTCATGCTGCCTGCTCATTCTGGTACGAACTCCCTTCTTGAGGCTGCCCTGCTGCCATATCTTCCTGAGGCTCCAAAAGCACAGCTGTGTGTGAGAAAAGTTAAGCCTGAGCATGTCCCGCGTTAAAATAAAATTTATTTACCAAATGCTTTTAGGTAATTTTAAAAGTAAAAACAAACTTTCTTTTTCAATGCAATTGAAAACATCAGGCATATACATCAACTGGAGAAGAATTGGGAGTGGAAAATGTTTTCCAATTAATTCCAAGTTATTGAGAGATACACAACCACTCAGCAATGCATTGATAATGAGGGAGTGGTTTTATCACTGTTGAAGATAGATAACAGATGCTATCAGCAATCAATTTAATTCAGCAAGTACTTATTTAGAACTGACTCTATGCAAAACATATGTGGCTATACTTTTAAAAATTGGATTAGATGTATTGGAACTAATGTTCCAATGACCTGACTGCAGATTTGAATAAAGACATTTTAGCAATTTTAATTCCCTAAAATAATATATATATATATATATATATATATATATGGCAAACATTTAATCACTGTAAATATAATAGCATGCATGAAAAAGAACAGTAGTCATTATAAAAAATGCATACTGTATAAAATCTCACTGATAATTAAGAGAAGCAGACTAAAAGAAGAGTTCATTTTTTAAATTACAGATTAGCAAAGATGAAGAAAGTGTGATAACATGCTGTGGTTTGTGAGGGGAAATTACTCTCACACATTGATGGGGGAAGTTTAAATTCGACAAATGTTTTTGGAGGACAATTTGACAATATATATGAAAACTTATGCTTTTGACTCGGCAATTATAATTCTAGGAGTGTATTCTATGGATACACTCACTGTACTAACACACAATAGTGTTCATTGCAGCATTGTTATAATAGTAAAAAGCTGGAAACAGCAAAATTTAATGCATTTGCTACAGACTGAATTGTGTCCCCCCACCCCTTACCCCAATCCATACGTTAAAGCTCCAACCTCCAGTATTCTAGAATATGACTATATTTGGAGGCTTTAAAAAGGTGATTACATTTAAATTTTTTTTTACTTTATTGTTGATTACATTTAAATTTAAATGAGGTCATAAGCGGGGGCTCTAATCCAGAAGGACTGGAGTTCCCATCAGAAGTGAAAGGGATACCAGGGGGCAGGCACCCAGAGGAAAGGTCACGTGAGGACACATTGAGAAGGTTGCTATCTGCGAGCCAAGGAGAGGGGCCTCAGGAGAAACCAAACCTGGTTACATCTCAGCCTTGGACTTCTAGCCTTTAGAACTGTGAGAAAATATATCTCTGTTGATTAAGCCCCCAGTCTGTAGCATTTCCGTTACGAGCCCCAGCGAACTGCCACAGCATCCATCTAATGGACTTCCATGCAGTTTCAGCACAGGGTATAGTATTCGCCCATTTGTTAGACTAAAAAAAATTTCTGAATGATATGCATGTATATCCATTAACGTTTTTTGGTTGCTTTTGGCAAGAGGTGTGGAAGTAGGGTTTGGATGTAGATGACGGAGACTTCTACTTTTTATTGTATACCACTTTGTATTGTTTGGATATTTTTGTAAGAAATTTTAGGTTTTATAATGATTTAGTGTCTAAGTGAAGGGGACATAAAATTCTGCCTAGAATACAAATATCACCTGACAGGTATGGTGTGAACTATAGCCCCCACCAATGTCCCTACGTGTAGATTAGTGTCTTTTTATTGTTGCTTTCTCCTGTTTAAGTTCAGCATTGAGGAATTTTTCCTTAGACCGTAACAAGACATAGGTAAAATGACAGACATTCAAAGGTACCCATTGTAGCTTTGTTTATGAGAATGAAGTGTTGGGAATTTAAACAACGGGGTGTGGCATAAAGACCTAGAATTAGGGTTTCACAGTATGTGCTGCCTTGACATCTGAACCTGGGGGTAGGGACCTGAATAACTTCACTGCCAGCTCCCTTCCCCATTCTCCTGCAGATAAGTCACCCAAGCCGGAAACCCTCCTCCTCACAGGGACCAGGCGCAGTGCTGTTTATCCCTGAGGAGCAGGGTTCGGGGCGCTGCCAGCCTGTGTGATTGTTCAGACAAGCCAACCCCAGCTTTCCACAGGCACCAGAGGTCACCTCCCCCTCGTGACACTGCAGAGCCTGCCATCCACAGACCCTGTTGTTTGTTCCCTCTGTTCGTAGGCACAACCCCCACGTGACCCTGTGTGGCATGCACTGTCCTCTCTGGACTGTGAGTGTATGTGACTAATAAATTGAGGTCAGTCTAATCTGTCCAAAGTTGGGTGTCATGTGTCCAGCTGTTCCCATAACCCTAGGGCAGATTTCCCTCTCTCATCGCCGGGGTGAAGAAATGAATAGAGCAGAGGGCACTGGTGAATTAGTCACAGCACAGCCAGGAGCCAAAAGGTGAGGCAGTCATTAAGAATCTTGTAAAATATTTAATAGTAAGTCAAACTGCTTATAATTTATTAGGCTTAATAAGCATTTACAGTCATGCCTTGCTTAATGACAGGGCTGTGTTTTGAGAAATGCACCGTTAGGCAGTTTCGTCGTGTGAACATCATAGGGTGCACTTAAGCCAACCTCGGTGGTACAGCTGCCTACGCACCTCGGCTACACAGCACGTATAGCATCACCTGTTGCTCTTAGGATGCAAGCCTGGACAGCGCGTCACTGTACAAAGCAACACAAAATTCAGTCAGGCACAAGAGAAAGTGATGTCTTTAAAAGATGCTATAAACACAAGGAATATGAGGCTGCTGTAGGTGTAACATGGCACACTTTTACAGCAAACATTTTAAAAAATATATTTATTTTTAGAGAGGAAAGGAGGGAGGAAGAGAGAGAGAGAAACATCAATGTAGGGTTGCCTCTCACGTGCCCCCCACTGGGAACCTGGCCCGCAACCCAGGCATGTGCCCTGACTGGGAATCGAACTGGCGACCCTTTGGTTTGCAGCCCATGCTCACTCCACTGAGCCACACCAGCCAGGGCTACAGCAAACATGTTTTAATAAGTAGAAAGAGTATACTCTAAAAAATAACAATTTAAAAGCGTAACATAGTGAATACATAAACCAGTAACATAGTCATTTATTGTCATGATCAAGTATTACGCACTGTCCAGGATTGTGTGAGCTTACTTGTACGTGCCTGGCAGCGCAGGTGTGCTGATGCCAGCGTCACCACAAGTGTGAGGAATGCATTGCACTGTGATGGTAGTACAACAGCTCTGACATCGCTCGGTGATGGGGATTTTTAGCTGCATTATAGCCCTACCGGACTGCATTTGTGGTCGGTTGTTGCATGAAACCTTGCTGTGTGGCCCATGCCTGTACTCCGAGCCACTGTGCGACCTGTCGGGCTCTGGGTGGTTCTGAGGACCAGCCCGAACGGGAGGTACTGGACACAGAAGGCAGTGCCTTGAGGAGCGACAGAGAGCCTCCCGGGACTCCGAGGTTTCTCGTCCTGGTGCTTTGACTCATCTGGGAAATGATGGTGTTGGACGTCATGTTATCTCTAAGGTCCTTTCTAACTGTGACAAAATAAGATTATTTTTAAAAGACATCGCATTCCAAGCTGCAGTGTTGGAGTCACAGTCCAGTCCCTGTGTGTAGAGTATAGTGACAGTGCTTCTGGCTGAGACACAGGGACCAGGGCCTCTTTCACAACTGCTTGTGTATGTAGACACACACACACACACACAGTCTTTGTCCAGCAGAATATTACGAGCTGCAGACTACCTTCCCGATAGTGTACACAGCTTACTCATCATAGGAGGAAGATGTGTGAGGGAGTTTCTTACAGTACCCTGTCTTTATGATTATGATTTCTTGGACTGCTATTTTTATTGTAACAACCATGTACTGAAACCCCCGCCAGTGAGCACACTGTGTTGGGTTTTAATATCAGGTTTCTGGGTCTGTTGGTTCTGCCTCCATCTGAGCTGTTCTCCATTCAAAGTAAAGTTCTTGTCACGTAACCCCAAACATCCACAGCAAGAATATCCCATGGTCACTTCACGCTCCCTTACATCATCAAAAGATTACTGTGACCTGTGTCCCTCAGGATTAATGTGGCCGTGACTTCTCTGCTTTGGGGAGGGCAATTAAGGGGAAGGTATTTTCATTTTCTTTTATTCTATTTTTTAGTGTTGGAGAGTACCAGTTATCCAGTTGCCTTTCTTAGAACGGTTGAAGGGATACGCTGCCTTTTCCTGTTTTAGATAGTTAATGTCAGAATGCTGTGAGGAAGAAAATAAAGGTTAAAATGGAAGTGTCTGTTGATATTGTAGATTTCTTTTTCTAAGAATTCAGAAAACTTTCATGACATATAATATTAGATTTTAAGTAAAATCCCTGTCAATCACTTTCCCTCACCCCTCAAGCGCGCGCACACACACACACACACACACACACTCTCTCTCTCACACACACCAGGTGCTGAAGGGGAGATCGGCCGCCAACCTTGGAAACGGTGGTTGTCTGGTTAGCTGAGAGCCTGAGTCCACCCTAGACCGCAGCCAGTGTCACAGCACGAAGGTTTGGGAAAGCAATTCCAGAAGAGCATGGGAGGTATTTGCCAACTTCACCAAAGACGTTTTTGTAATGGAAAGCTATAGCAGCGATTCAGTCTCCAAGTTGTGATGAACTGATTTTGTTTCAAAAGTTCACTTGTAAGCGAGTTGTCATCTTTCAGAACTTATTTTTCCACATAAGCAACGTTATGGTGTTAGTACCATCCCCACGCTCTCCCCTTAAAGCTTATTTAGCACATGTGTAATTGAACGATGCTGCTAGACTCTCCGGTTATTAGTATCTGAGGGTCACTAAAAGCAGTAAGTTATACAACAGCTCAGAGAAGTTAAGTGACTTGTTTAGGGTAATCCAGCAGAGCCAGGACCGGGTCCATGTCTCCTGAATTTCAGGCTGACTTTCCAGTGTACTATACTTTCTAAAAGTGGACCACTGTTACCACCTTATATTCCTGGTAAAAAGGTTACTTCTAAATAAGTACATATCACTGTAGAACATAAGTACGGTTTTCCATCGAGGAGGCTCACAGTCTCACAGTGATCCTGCGAAGATGGTGGAGCAGGTCCTCTCCCCATTTTAAGGGTAAAGATAGGGGCGCTCCAAGAGGTTAAATAAGTTGTCCATGGCCACACAAGTAGTGAGCAGAGGACTTGAGACTCAAACCCAGCTCTTCTGAGTCTGAGACCAGCATCTGCTCCTCCCTTGATGCGGTGGCAGTAAGGCAGTCCTCAGGGCTTGCATGCCAGGGGGTCCCACGCAGGGACCAGAGAGCAGAGGCTGTGCAGGCAGGATGTTGGGTCGGTCCTAGAGAGGGGTGGGCCAAGCCAAAGGAGACTGCAGTGCTGACGGGGCAGCAGAGGTGAGGAAAGGGATGGGGGGGCACCAAGGGCTCTGGTGCTAGTACGGCTTAGCTAGTTCCCGCCCCCGGAGGGAGCTTGGTGGTTGGTGGTCCTCAGTGGTAGAAGGTTGAAGTGATGGCAGAGTGGTGTCAGAGTTCTGATTGCTGTTAATACGTTCAGGTCACTTTTCCTTAGGAACTGCGTATACGTAAAGGAGACTCTTACTTTGATAGATCATCTAGCATGTGGTTGATGTTCTAACTATAATGTGTGGATTAGGCCATGGTGCCTTCACATACGTAGGCATTTATTAAGGGTTTAACCTAAGTCCTTATTGAATTAACCTAACTGGAATTAACTTAAACCTTCTCTATAAACAGATGAAATGGCTACAGAATACCTAGTTAAAACAACTAATCTCCATTTGAAGAACAAGTGCTTAATTGGACCATATAAGCTAATATTTTTACTAAATCTCCCTTTAGAGTTTTATACATTTCAACCTCTATCTTTTTAGAAAGAAATGTTTATCTACAAAAAGGAGCCTGCTGAATCTGGAAGAAAAATTGATCACAGCCACAGGGTTAAAAAGGCTCTGATGTTGTTTGCACATCATGAATCTCCTGGAAGGGAGAAAGAAAAAAATCCTTCCGAACAGCGCACCTTTGCGCTGGGCTGGCATGTCCCGGCAGCTGCCACTCCGCCCGCCGTTGTTCTGGTTGAAGGTGTCGGCATGTGTGAGTGTGGGTGCAGGGCATGTTTGCAAGGGCTCCTCCTGCTTGTCGTGGTGAAGATGGAGTCGGGCTCCCGTCTACAGTGCGGTGGACTCAGAAGGGAGAAGAAATAAAATCTGTGACAGCAGCCTGTGGTCTGGAGGCTTGCTGCAGAATTGAAAACGGTTCTACAACAACATTATGTTTCTGTGCCACATGCCATATTTCTAAGGATTATGTCACGTTGGTATTTCATTTGCATTCCTCAGTGCTTAATTTTCATGGCGAGGGGTCTGTTTGCTCACTGATGCTTTCAATTCATTACCCTGCGGTTGCGAAATCTATCATTGCGAGTTGCTGATCGGAAAGGGAGGGCGAAGCCCACAGGGCGGAACGTGGAAGTGGTCTGTGAAATTGCTGGAGGCTGCATCTCTCTTCTCCTTTATCACATTCATTTTATCTGCCATTGCTTTGTCTCTCTCTTTCATTTCTAATTTTTCTTGTTTTATACTCCTTTTATTTTCTTTAACTCTTTCTCCATCCCTAGGTTCCACGTTTTGTGCCCCCTTTCTTTGTGCGATCACTTCTCTCCCGCCCTTGTCCTCGGGGCTCAGGATTCTCCCCCATTCCTCTTCCAGAACTCACTCGCAGTGACCCCTACCCACCGACTCGCTTTAGTTGACTCATTTTCTTTTCTTTGTCCATAATATTTGTTGAGTTTAGTGCTCCTTATTTTTAATTTTGTTAGACTGTAAAAGAGACAGGCTGGCTCTGAGCTTGTGGGTTATATCCCAAGATGCTATTTGGGAATAGGGGATAATTTTCACAATCTCCTGGTCTAGCATTACTGAGCCATCTCAAAGGCATTTGGGAAAAAGAGGTAGTATATTGTATTATTATTCCTGCTAATAATAACTATTTAATGATGAGTTACAGTTCAAGCAAATGTAATAGTTTCCATTTAGGAGAGGCGGCACAGTATTGTGGGGGAAAAACATGGACTTTTGTGTCAAACAGACGTAAATTTAGATCTGGACTCTGCCCTTAGTTAGCAATGTAACATAGTGAAATTATTGCTATATTTGATTTATTTTTTATTATGAAATCTCTCCAGTTCACAAAGAAGTAGATACAAGAACTATTTACCCACCATTTAACTTTGTCGAATCTAATCATTTTGCCATATTAATTTCAGATCTTTTTGTTAAGAAACAAAATATTATAGCAAATACTTAATTTCTCTGAATTTGTTTCTTCTACTCTGAGATGGATCTAATCATATCCATATTCCAGAGTCACGGAGACTTAAACAGCATGACATACCTAGAGTGTCTGCCATATGGTAAGTGCTAAAAACATTAGCATTCTTATGTAGACAATCACAAATAAATCACTTTAGTCATCTTTAAAAAACTCCATCTGAATTTTTTTAATAAAAGGTAACAACATAATTTTTCTTACTAACCTTGATCTTGTTATTATAAAAGTAGCAACATAATATCTCCCCTAATCTTGATTTTGTTATTATAGAGATAAAGGTGATTTTCTTTACCACTGACTTAGAAAAATAACCCCAATTTAGTATTTCCTGAAAGTAAAATTTTTAAATGTTAAATTTTCGTAAACATACCAACCAGTTCCTTGTTAAATGCACTTTGAAAATAATGGTTTATAATCACAGCTACTTTGTAAAAGGCCGCTTTTGTCAGCACGTGGGGGTTGAAGCCTTTCTAAGTGAGTTTTCCAGCTGTTGGATGGGAAGTGTTTCCTTCGGTGGCTGGTTCTGCTGCAGCAGTAGCTGCCCTCAAATAAGCTGCTTTGCAGCCAAATGAGGAAAGGTGCTGTAGTGGACAGAGGGTGCCTCTCAGGGAGGCGTGATTGCCAGGGAACCTGGGAGGATCGCTGCCTAGGCAATGCCATGGCCATCTGACCCAGCTAAGCTGCAGAGGCTTGTCATTTGCTTGTATTTATTAAGTGTCTAATGAATATTAGGCACTCTTCCACCCACTTGAGATTCAGGGGTAAACCAACAGTCAAAACTCACTTTTGTCATGAAACTTACATTTGGTGGTGGTGGGGGTTGTTGAGGACAAAGAGATAACTAAATAAAATAAACAAACTAATAGCACATAAAGGTAATGAGGGCTTTGGAGTGCCCTGGCCAATGCTCCGTTGGTTAGAGCATTGTCCTGTAACTGAAGAGTTTTGGGTTCCATTCCCCAGTCAGGAGACAAAGGGGAATGGGTTAGGAAGTGCTGGGAAGAGGGCACAGTTTACAGTGACTGTGGGTATATTTAATTTGTTTGTTCATTTATTCTACAGGCATTTGTTGAACAACAATGTCATCTGGGCAGTGTAGTAATGTTAGTGTAGGTAGCTAAATATTAATAAAGGAAGAGAGCAAAGGGAATCAGACATTATTAAGTATAATCAGCTGGGGAGCACAGGCTCGCTTCTCTGCACAGCTCCAGTTTGTCACACTCCCCAGGGAATCACTGACCATCCCACTGCCGGAAGGGACAGAACGATAAAGGGGAGGTGAGCATACGCGCAGTAGGAGCGAGATGGCCATCACAGAGGTCTGTTGGTCAGCCTGGGAGAAGGAAATGAATTGGTTAAGGGCCGGACCCATCAGAAACCCATGAAAGCTTGGGAAGTTGATTGCTGATATTTTAAAAAGCACCCGCTCCTTACCAAGCCCAAGATAATATAACCTGAGCCAACCAAGACAAACCCTTTTCTTGCTCGCTCGGTTCCATGTGGCCCCTGTTTTTTCATATGCTCTCTCTCTGTAGTAACCATGTGGCCCTGGCAGCTGTGTGACCAGCAGCCCGTGGACTCCAAACACAGGCTCCACGTGGGAGCTTGAGTACAGCAACACAGCAATGAACTGCAGCTGGGGACAGTGCTAAGCTACCTGGATAGGGACAGAGACTGCTGGTGCCGGACCAACAGCACAGAATCTTTGGACACTGGTCTCTGTTTTGGCCTTGATGAAGATAAAGCTGGACTTTTTCCATGGTGGGATGGATAGAAATGAGACATTGGGTACCCAGGGACAGCCTTCTAATCTTACCACACCACATCCCCCCGTGCATAGGATTCTTGGAATGCTTTCCTGGAGATCCCATGAAAGAACATGATTTCCACCACCAGCAATAAGACACAGCCCAGGATCTGAAGTTACTTAAGGTCCAGTGAGCAGCATAAATCTGGCATGGTCTGATTGAGGTGTGCTATGGAAAGATGGGAGAGGGGCATTTCAACTCTTTAGAGTCAGGGAAGGGTTTCTTGGGAGAGAAGAGAGTTTTGAGTGGTAATGAAGAGTTGGAACTGACAGAACTTGACCGCAAGTTGGGGGTGACTGAGGTGAGGCATCCCGGACAGGGCATGGTTCCTGTACGGTGAGCCGTGTGGTGCTGGTTTTGTTGTATGGAGACAGGAAATGCAGGAGGAACACGTGGTTTGGGCATGGTGATGAGCTCTGTTTCATGTCTGTGGAAGCCTGGGGCAGCTGGATAGAGGAGCTCACAGAGAGGTCTGGCCTGGTGAAGCCACATGGTACAGTGGGAGACTCCTGGGCATGTTGTCCAAAATGCACCACGTTAAGAGACATCTCCCTCGTGCGAGCAGAATTTCACAAACTGCCTGGTGCTCTTTCACATGGGACAGCCGCAGATCTTTTTGTTCCTGCCACTTGTTCCCTCCCTGTGAGCTTTCAGCCCAGGCTTTAGGCTGAATCTGTGGGGGAATCTCAGGGACCCTTTTTCAAGAGCTCAGGCAGGTCAGTCATACTCAGAGCCTCAACGTGGATGGGTCATCTTCCCAGGACCTGGTCCACCACACAGTTTAACAAACTGGGCCTTTATTTTCTCGGTTCTAAATCCTATCCTAATACCCTGGCCTTCACTTTTATTCCCTGAAGGCTGGATCTCTGCTTTGATTTCAATAGTTTAGTTCTATTTATTCATAAAAACGTGCTGAGTCCCAGGCACCAGAGGTACCATGCAAGGTGTGAAGATTCAAAACTAAATCAAACGTGTCCCCTGCCCTTAAAGAGCTTGTTACTTTAGTAGGAAAACTGGTCATGTAAGCATGCAGTGCTGGGTCTGTACGATTTGATGCAGTAACAGCAGCATGTTTGCTCTCCAGAGGAAGCACAGTTCTGCCCACGAAAGGGGCACCAAAACCCAATCCCGGCCCTAAAGCCACCTGCAACCTGCCGCAAGATTTCCTTGTTGGTAGCTGCTGGCCTGCCCACCATTCTCCACTTTGTTTTTACAGGATTGAGCCATTGGTGGCTTGAAGCATTCTTTTTGGAGTCTAAATACTGTACTAGGTTTTGCCTGGTGTCTCACTGCCTTTCTCTGCTAAACACTGCAACTGTTCAGCCTGCCTCCCCACTCTCCGTCTTCTCTTGTCCCACTCTGACTTCCTCTGTTTCGAGCCTTACCACGAAAAATTAGCGCCCACACAATAGTCTCAAATCTGCGTCAGAATTTGAATCCAGTGCCCGAGAGTATCAATGCAGTGCTCTTTCCATGAGGGCTTTTGGACATGTATTTGAGAGAAATGGCGAAGAATTTTCAATAAGAATAGTGTGGCAGTTTTAAAGCACATTTGCATGTTCTTTGGTATTTCTCCCATCAAAAGGTGGACTCTAATCCCCCCTCTTTGAATACGGACTCCCCTTCGTTATTTTAGAGACTAGAATGTGCCAGAATAACAGTGTGTGACTTAAAAGGCTAGGTTAGAAGAGGTGACACAGGTTCTGGCTGGCTCTCTCTGGGATGTCAGCATGCAGGAGTCAGCCACCACGTTGTGAGGAAGCCCGGCCACACGGAGGGGCTTTGTGTAGTGCTATAGCCTGGCAAGGTCCCAGCTGACCGCTGATGTCAACCTCCAACTTGTGAGTTAGCGAGCCTTCGGATGCTCCACCCGAGACAGCCAAATGGAACAGAGATGGGCTGTTGCTGCTGAGCTCTGCCCAAGCTGCATTTCCGACTGTTGCAGTCGTTCTGATGTAAAAAGAGCTCATCAAAGCATGGAATAAAAAAGTTACTGATTGTTTGTGTCAAAAGTTGCGAGACATTTGAAACCTTGATTTTGCATAAGGAAGGCAAAGAAAGATAGCAAAACCTCACCTGCTTAGACTAAAATTGGTTGATCATCTATGAATCAGACTCCTTTAAAACATTCTTTTGAGGAACTAAATGCTTTTTAGCTTTTGTACAGGACTGATTTATTTGCAATTAGTTATGCCTGTCTGTAAAAGTAGCATAATATCAGTAGATTTGAGCAGAAGTTCAGTCTCTAGTTTCTTATGTATTGTATTTTTTAAAAGCAGCTTTTTTAAGGTATAATTGACGTACAGTGAACTACACATTTAAAGTGTGTGCAGATAGTACATCTACATTTTGACACGTGTACACACCGGTAAAACCATCACCACGAGATAGTCAACATGTCCATCACCCCCAAAGTTTCCTTGCGCTCCTTTGTCTTCTCTTCCTCCTGGCCTGCCCACGCCACCCGTCCAACCTAAGGCAACCCCACTGAGCTGCTTTCTGTTACCACAGATTAGGTGCATTTTCTAGGGCTTCATATAAATGGAATTATATAGCACACATTCTGTTTTTAATCCTCACCCGAGGATATATTTATTGATTTTTTAGAGGAAGTGGGAGGGAGGGAGGGGAGAGAGAAAGAGACAGAAAGACAGACAGACAGACATTGATGTGAGAGAGAAACATTGATTGATTGGTTGCCTCCTGTATACACCCCAGCCTGGGATCAAACCTGCAACCTAGGTATGTGCCCTGACCAGGGATCAAACCTGCAACCTCTTGGTGTATAGGAAGATGCTCCAATCAACAGAGCCACATGGCTAGGACTATAGTCCATACTCCTTTTTTTTTGTATTTTTTCCATTTAGCATTATCATTTTAAGATTTCTCCTTGTTGTTATGTGCATCATTACTACATTCTTTTTTATTGCTCAGGAATATTCCATTGTATGGATATATCACAATATGTTCAACTCCTGTTCATAGGCATCTGGGTTGTTTGCATTCTTTATTAAAAATAGAGCTGCTATGAACATTTGTGTACAAGTCTTGTGTGGAATAACTAGAGTCAATGGCAGGTATATATTTTACTTTTTAAGAAACTAACAAACTGTTTTCCAAAGTGAGTGTATCATTTTTCATTCTCACCAGCAGTGTATGAGATTAAAGTTTTCAATACCATCACCAGCATTTACTACTCTGAATCTTTGTAATTTTAGCCTTTCTAATAGGTGTGCAGTGATATCTCATTGTTATTTTAATTTTCATTCCCCTAATTATTAATGATGCTGAGCATCCTTTCATGTACTTATTTGCCACTCATACCTTCTTTGATGGCATCTGTTCACATCTTTTGCCCACATAGTTATTGGATTGTTGAAGTCCTCATTTCAGAATTGAGAACTATTTATATATTCTGGATATAAATGTTGATAAGATATATGCTTGTCAGATTGTTTCTGCCAGTCTGGGCTTGTCTTTAATCTCTTAACAGTTTTTAGTTTTCATGAAGTCTAATTTATGAATTTGTTCTTTTATCTATCATGCTTTTGATGTAGTTAAGAAGTCTTTGCCTAATGAAAGGTCATAAAAATTTTCATCAACACTTTGCTCCAAGAGTTTAATGGTTTTAGACTTTACATTCAGGTCTATGATGCATTTTAAATGAATCTTTGTATTGTGTGAAATATTATCTAAGTTCACTTTTATGTGTATTCCAGCTTCATTTGTTTAAAAGATTACCCTTTCTCCACTGAATTGCCTTTACATCTTTAAAAATCAGCTGTCCTTATATGTGTGGGTCTATTTATAAACTCTTTAATCATTTCTGTTGATGCATTTGCCTGTCTTTATCACAATCCCACACTGTCTTGATTACTGTGGCTTCATAACAGATCTCGAAATCAGGTAGTGTTAGTCCTTTAACTTTGTTCTTTTAAAAAATGTTTTTCCTTTGTAATTCTAGGTCCTTTGCAGTTCCATATGAATTTTAGAATCAGCTTGATTTTTCTACAGAAAGCTAGCTGGTATTTTGATAGGAGTTATGCTGAATCTGTAGATCAATTTGGGGAGAACTGCTGTCTTAAGTATTGAGACCTTTGACTCATAAACAGTGATTTCCAATTATTTAAGTAGTCTTTTATATTTTTCAGCAATGTCTTTTAGTTTCATTGTCCATCCTTGTACACCTTTTGTCAAGATGTACATCTTTTGTACATCATTTATCATATTTTTGATGCTATCATAAATATTTTATTTCAATTTCTAATTATCACTAGTGCATATGTATATAGAAATTGATTGATCGTGTGTATTGCTTGTATCCTGCAAACTTGTTAAATTCACTTATTAGTTCTAGTAGCTTTTAAAACTATTCTATAGGATTTTCTACATAGACAATATGTCATATACAAATGAAGACAGTTTTACTTGTTGCTTTTAAATCCAGATGCCTTTTTCTCCTTTTCTTGCCTTATTGAACTGGCCAGCATCTCCTGCGTGATGTTGAATGGAAATGGTGAGAGTGGAGATCTTTGTCTCGTTCTTGACTTTCAGGGAAGAGTGTTCAGTCTTTTACTTTAAGGATGAGGTTAGTGGTAGAGTTGTAATGTCCTTTATTGGGATGAGAAAGTTCCCTTTTATTCTTAATTTACTGAGAATTTTTTATCAGGAATCAATGTTAGTTGATCATACGGTTTTTCTTGTTTAGTTTGCTAAATGGTGCATTAAATTGATTGATTTTTTAAATATTAAATCAACATAGCAGTCTGGGCAAGTCCTCACTTGTCGCAAATTCTGGCCAGCAGGATTTGTATGCCATGGCAGTGTGTAAATAAATTTACATGTAATACTGTGGACTAGAAATTCCGGGACCACGCGTCCCCTCCATTATCATCTTGGAGAGGCCCCGAGCGCCATGCTGACTTACCTTTTATTGCTGTTTCTTGGGCACATTACATCTGAATGGTCCTCATTAACTATGCATGGATTGTAGATTTACATTAGGTGGTAGATGACCAAGATGGTGCATCAAGAGGATAGATATGCAAATGGAAAGACAATAGGCTTAGGCTGACTCACTGGTCTGCGGAAGCCAAGCATGCATTAGCATAAGTTCTTTTGATTCAGGGAGAGAGAGGTTTTAGCAAGGGCAAGTTTTAAATCTAAGAAATATGCTATCCTGATTTACCCACAGGAAATTCTGCTGTCACACACGTGGGTTCTGCTTGTTGACCCATGTTCCATGGAAGTTTTTCTCACGTGAAACATTAGAGCTACATTTCCCAAGGTGGGATGCATGAATTTCCTTTACTCACTTAGTCACGATGTATTCTCCATTTAATATCTTGTTGGACTTAATGTGCTAAAATTTTTTAAAAAGAATTTTTATATCTCTGCTCATGAGGGATATTCATTCTGTATTTTTATTTTATTGTCTTCATCTGGTTTTTGTATCAGGATAATGGTGGTCCCATGTAATGAGTTGGAAAGTATTCTTTCCTCTTAAATTTTCTGGAAGAGTTTGCATAGAACTGGACATTATTTCTTCCTTAAATGTTTGATGGAATTCATCAGTGAAGCCACCTGGGCTTGGAGGTTTGTTATTGTTGTTTTCCAGTGGTTTTAAACTACAAATTCAATTTCTTTAGTAGTAATAGGGCTATTCAGATTCTCTCTCTCTATAAATATATATTAATAACATTAATATATCTAATATATTACTATATATCTAATATATGTATCTAATATATATTAGATATATAAATATATATATATTTTAGTGAGCTTTGTAGTTTGTTTTTCAAGCAGTATTTCCATTTCATCTAAGTTGCCAAATTTATTGTCACAGAGTTGTCCAAAATATTCCTTTATTATCCTATAAATATACAGAGACTCTAGTGATGTTCCCTCTCTCATTCCTGATATTAGTAAATTGATTCCTCTCTTTTTTTTTTCCTGATCAGTCTAGCTAGAGAGCGATCAATTTTATTAATCTTCTCAAAGAGCCAGGTTTTGGTTTCTTTGATTTTCATCATTATTATTCCATTTTATATTTTATTAATTTCAGCTCTGATTTTTATTATTTTCTTTATTCAGCTTACTCTGGGGGTTAATTTGCTTTTTGTTTTGTAGTTTCTTAAGGCAAAGGCTGAAGTCATTGATTTGGGACTTTCTCCTTTTCTGTTCAAGGCAGTTAGAGCTGTACATTTCCCTGTAAGTACTGTTGTAGGGGCACCCACAGAGGGGCTCTGCCTCGGTTTCCCCTCCCTGCACCATGTCCTGAGGTTTCTCTCAAGTCAGTGAGTTAGGTAACACTTAGAGCTCACCTTGTTTATTCTGTGTCTCAGAATAACTCACCTCCCTTGTCTGATATCCAGTGTCTTGAAAACCATTGTTCATATATTTCGTTTTTTTGCTTTTGTTTTTGAAAGCTTCAGGCGAAAGGGTAAATATAATTCTTGTTACTCAAGGATGCTTGGGACTAGGAGTTCTTATGTATTCTTTAAAACATTCAGTTATAGGCATTGCTTTGATTATGGAGTTCAGAATTCAGTTTATTCATCCTAAGATTTCTCTTCTGTCCTGCCCTTCAGAAACAGACTGGCAGTGCCTTCCCTTGGAGGTGGTGTAGTGTAGTGGTTAAAGCTCAGGTTTTATTCCCTTCACAGACAGGGTTTATCAACCTTTTTTTTTTTTTTTAAGATTTTATTTATTTATTTTTAGAAAGAGGGGAAGGGAGGGAGACAGAGAGGGAGAGATACAGCAAAGTATGGTTGCCTCTCACATAGTCCTCACTGGGGACCCGACCCGCAACCCAGGCATGTGCCCTGACTGGGAATCGAACCGGGACCCTCTGGTTCCCAGCCCGCGCTCAATCCACTGAGCTATACCAGCTAGGGCGCTCAACCTTTTGATATACTACATAATTTGGTTATTTATTTATTCACCTTCTGTCCCACCTCTTCCCCACAGATGCTGTGAAGAAAAGAACTTTTGTCTATTTGATTTCTGCTGAGATTCAGATCCTAGATTTGTTACCTTTACTAGCTAGACTTAACCTCTCTGTGCCTCAGATTCATCCTTCATAAAGTGGGGCTAATAGTGCCCATCTCCATGTGCTGTTCTGAGCTTTAAATGTGGTGTTATGTCAAGTGCTTAGAGCAGTGCCAGCAGTACATAGTCAAGCATTGTTCTTAGGGACGTTGCTGAATTTTCCCTGCGGGAGACTGGGCAAGGAAACGGCAGATGATAAACGCAAGAGCAGCCCTCTCTAATCAGCCACAAGCCAGTAGCAATTGAAGTAGTTTGGATGGGGTCGTACATTGGAATTATCCACTTAAATACCATGATTAGACTATATGCACACATAATAGCTATACTTTTCTGAATTATAAAAAAATTAAGCATTGATTATTAAATCAGTGAAAGGGCTCTGTTGACCTAGAGGAAATATGTAATAAAATTGAATTCTTTGTGAATCTCTGGTTTTCATCAGAAAAAAGTGGAGATATCTGAGATCTTTATGGCTGGGTGTGTTTTAGAAGTTAGATATTTTTGGATTTTTAGAAAGAAAAACATGCATACATTCTGTATAACTTAGCATGCCACATCCTGGTAGAGCCTGGGGCAGTGCCCCAGAATCCAACACGTTAACCTATCAGCCCCAAAATGTATGACTGTTTGCATTAAGGGGATAAATAAAGACTATTAAAAAAAATTAAAACCCAGTGTTGGTTCAAATTAGGTTTTGCCACCAAAAATGTGTTCTGTATACTTAGGAAAAAAAATTTGTGCTTTCAGAACTTTTGTAGTTCAGAATTGTGACTGTTTATCATAAGGTTCCAGAGAGGATTAAATATGTAAAGCACCTGGAAGGTGACAGGACCTCAATAAATCATTATTACCATTGTTGTTCGCTGCATCAGTACTCTTGGCGTTATGTTGGAGTAGCACAGTAGTAGTAGTAATTATCGTGAGACTGTAAAGGTTAAAGGCCTGTTAGAAACGGTCCTCTATTTCCCTGATCAGTCCAGCCTGGCTGAAACTATGGATGTTTTGGGAGAGTTTAGACAAAGAAAGAGACTGGGAGGCCCCTTAGATGTCTCTCATGTGTTCACTGAGGGACAAGACAGAGAGGCTGGTGGTTAAGTGTCTGTGGTGGTGGGTGGGGCCCTGGGTAGCTGTTGGTTTCCAAAATATCGGGAATTGCCTTTCTCCCTCATCTCCCTCCTGCTTCCTTTCCTCTCCCTCCCTCTCCTTCTCTTTCTCCTCTTCCCTCCCTCCTCTCCTTATCCTTCTTGGTACTCAATCTCATGACTGACACCTCAGGAGGAAAAGGGGCTAGAGGTCGAGGGTGACAGGACTCTGAGGGGTGCAGAGGGCATTACTGCCTGCCCGGTGGAAGGTGAGCCTCAAGCTGCTTCCTCGTGCTAATGCTGACGTGGCTTCGCATGGCGCTGCAGTCATTCACTTGTCCAGCAGCACCTTCTGTTTCGCTCTTCTTTCCTGTGTTTAGGTAATGGACGACTGACTGACTGGGAGTGGTTAAAGGGTGGGTGGCTTCCTAAGGAAGCCAGGAGGCCTGGGATTGTTCTAGGAGTTACTAATTGCCTTAACTGGAGCATGAGATGGCTTACAGGGTCTTTCTCCTGAGGCCCAGTACTTCGGAAATATTATGGACTTTGGAGTATTTTGAATCCTGGCTTACCATGTGTAGGTTGTGGCAAGTCATTGAGCTTCCCTGAGCCTCTGTTGCATGAGATATAAACATAAAAATAGCAATTGTTTCCTTAGAGTTATGTGGGTGAAATGTCCCCAAATAGGCAAGCACCTGGTACATTCCCCAATGCCCCCGGAAAGAGTTATACATTATCTATGCATATCTCCCTATTTTATTTAGTGAGAACATGCTAATAGAGTTATTACTTGACCA